>PVLC010014706.1:0-38952 GCA_004027655.1 Graphiurus murinus | reverse complement strand
GAGTCTGATAAAGTCTACCAGCTGCTTCTATTTTCTAAGTTATTTCCCCTGGCGTCAGCTACTGAAGGCTGGGTGGATTTCTCTCTTGCTGTGTCATACCATGTCGTGTTCCTTCCCCACCCCCTCCCGCTGCCTCCATCGGTGCCTCTGGTGTGTGTGTGTGTGTGTGTGTGTGTGTGTGTGTGTTTGGTTTCTCTCCTCCCTGTGAGAATACAGCCCATGCCTCCTCCTGCTGCTGCAGCTCTGACTGGCTTTCTGCAGCCTCTCTTCTCTCCTCTCTTCTCCTCTCCCTGCTTAACTCCTTCCCTTCTGGTAAGTGTGACAAATACTCCCTCAGCCCTGTGAGAAGACACAGGGTAAGGTTTGTGGTCTTCCAAACTTGGAACTTTGAGCCTGCCAGTGAACTGCTGAGGAGTTCCATTGTTGTATTTATAATTAAAATGTGTTCTCAGGAGGGTATGGTGTGTGGAGTAGTTCACTGGGGATACCAGGACAAGTAGGAAAATTCTCTCTGGGAGTTGGGGAGCCAATAAAGTGTATAGGATAAAACTTAGAAGTAATATAAATTACCACGAAAGGGATGGTTTAAAAGTAACAAAGTTCTTTGACTGTGTGTTTTCCTTCTTGTTAATTTGTCTTGAAAACTTTTTAGGAACTGAGTTGTCCTGTGGCTTACGACGACTCAGTTCTTTTAAAATAAATGTGGAACAAGAGTTTAAAGATTATGCAGGGAACTAAGTATTAAAAACTTCAATGATTGTGGCAATCTGACGAATGAATAAATCAAATACAAACAAAACACTTGCCTGTAGTCCAACCACAGTAAAGCTCCTATGGACAAACAGTTTAAAATTAATCGCTTTGAGGTTTGGTTTACTTTAGATTTATTTCATCCCAAAATAATCTCCCCAACACTTAAAACCCCACAGGTGGATTTAAACCAGTAAATGTTTATTTGTTTTTAAGTTGATTTAAAAATTGTTCTCTTGATTTTCAAGGGTAAAGAGCTAAAACACCACGACTCATTTTAGAAGAGCTTAAAATAACTTCTGGCTGGACAACAGGTGCTGTGAGTCTTTCTCCGAGTTTAGGGGAGGCCTAAGTTATATATAGCTGAGCGTGCCTAATAAGTAGAGGTCAGGATAAAGAAATTCCAGTGATGAAGACAGTGAAGCTGCTCATTGCATTATTTGATAACAAGTTGGCAAATTAAAATTGGTGAAGTACTTCCTTCTACCTCAATGAGTACGTGGTGAGAACCACAGGTGGGTGGTGATGTCTGTACACTGAAATTTCCACTCCTGTTAGTATCTAAGCATTTGACGTCTACTGCCCTGAGAATGGGAGAAGGAAGCTGTGTAGTTGGAATAACAGTATGTTTTTGTTTTTATTTTCATGCTGGAACAGCAAAATGTGTGAATTCTGTGGATCTTGCCATATTTTTATGCTGCTAATTAGCAGCATCACTACTTACTAAATATTATTTACAAATAAGAGGCGCCAGAACTTAAAGACCTACACCAAATCAACTGCAACCCTAAAAATGGAACAGCCAGAGACCCTGGAGCCTTTGACTCAACTCACCTTGTCACTCCCTATGTCCTAGGAACCCATCCTACATCTGAATCATTTCCCTAGCTCATCTGCTCTGTTTATTATACATTGCTATTTCCTAAAAACCATTACATTTTCCTAGAGCTTTGTGACTTAGAAGAGAAAGGTGTAATCTGTTGTCTCTCTTTTTTTTTTTTTTTTTTTGGAACTAGGGATTGAACCCAGAGGCACTCTACCTCCAAGCTACACCCCAAGCCCTATTTTTTATTACTTATTTTGAAACAGAGTCTCACTAAGTTGCAGATGGCCTCACTAAGTAGCTGAGGCTGGCTGCAAACTTGAGATTTTCCTGTCTCAGCTTCCCAGGTACTGGGATTACAAGGGTGTGCCACCACACCCGGCTTTTATAATCTGTTTTCTTCTTTTTTAAAAAAGTTGATTTTTAGAGCAAGACAAAAGGATATGATAGAAATTTAAGGAGTTAATAATATTATAAGCATCTCCGTGTTTCCATATTAGTTGGTTTATACCTTCTATCATTCCCTATCTTATTCCAAAAATAATGCTAGTTTGATCCTTAAGAAAAGTGTTTTGCTGATTTATAATTTCTTATCTAGGAAAAAGAAAATGCTAGAAAAGCAAGAAATATCTCTTATATTAGCATAGAAACACATTTACATCAAAGTATACTAATCAAATCTTGACTTATGGATCAAAATAGAGTAAGGGACATTATTATTAAGAATGATTTTAGTCATTAAGGCTCTTAAGTTAAATGTTTTAACTTTGAAAGAAAATGTATACATCCCTATACTTCCAATGACTGTGAGTCCACACAGAATTATATAAGAAAATCATAACAAGCCGGGCGTGGTGGCGTACGCTTGTAATCCCAGCATTTGGGAGGCTGAAACCGAAGGATCCGGGTTCGCGGCCAGCCTCAGCTACTTAGTGAGGCACTCCGCAACTTAGTGAGACCCTGTTTCAAAATAAAGAGTAAAAAATAGGGCTGGGGGTGTAGCTCGGAGGTAGAATGCCCCTGAGTTCAATCCCCAGTACTGCAAAAAAAAGAAAAAAAAAATCATAACACAAATTGACCTAAGAAAATGGCAAATGCAAATAGGGTCACAAAAAACATAGCATGAATTATTCAGTTAATGTCAGTAATAAAAGGTGCTAATGAAAATTGAAGATCAAACCAACAATATGTTAGTAATACAATTTGATTTGAAAAATGGCCTCCCACTGTTTCTACTTTACTAATTGTAATATCAATGGTTTATGAAAGTACTTTCATTCTATGTTAGAAATCATAATTAGTTGGTGCCTATTCGGGAAACATCCTTGCCATTAATATATAACTGGGTTAGCCGGGTGTGGTGATGCACGCTTGTAATCCCAGCATTTGGGAGGCTGAGACTGGAGGATCCGGGTTCGAGGCCAGCCTCAGCTACTTAGTGAGGCACTCTGCAACTTAGTGAGACCCTGTTTCAAAATAAAGAATAAAAAATAGGGCTGGGGGTATAGCTTGGAGGTAGAATGTCCCTGAGTTCAATCCCCAGTACCGCAAAAAAAAAAAAATATATATATATATATATATATATAACTGGGTTAATATAAAACCTGTGTTCACCACTAGACAATACTTCCTGTATGGAGACTAAGCACTCTGAAGAGCTCTCAGCAGAAGAGTCAGCACCAGGAGACAGCTCATCATTCCCTAATCAAAATGGCCTAGAAAAGCAGGATGGTCAGGATTCCTCAGCCTCACTCCAAGGACCAGAGCAAAAAGGAAGTGTGCCCCCTCAAAAGGGAGCTCATGATATCTCCGAAGAGTTGAATCGACAACTGGAAGACATCATAAGTATGTATGGGTCTGCTGACAGTACGATAGGAAAAGAGGGCCCTCCCAAGACCAAGGAGCAGCCTGAAAGTGCAGAAGCACCTGACAATGAGGATGGGGACTGTGAAGAAAACACTGAAGAGGCAGAAAGAGAACCCGTCGCTTCTGGAGAGTCATCCACGGTCAAAGAGCCTGTCGTCAATAAAGAGCAAAAACTGGAAAAGAAAATTCTAAAAGGATTAGGCAAGTAGTTATGTTTTAATATATGAATTTTAATCCTAAAAAGGGGCATTTCCTTTAACCTTTACTAAAAATCACATCTAATATTTGGGTTACTATAGCCTCCTTCAGGGTATCCCTAAATTTTCTCTTACTTAGTGGGCCTGGTAGTGCATGCCTGTAATCTCAGGACTTGTAAGGCTGAGACAGGAGGATTGCAAGTTTGAAGCCATCCTCAGCAATTTAGTGAGGCTCTTAGCAACCTAGTGAAACCCTGTTTCCAAATAAAAATTAAAAACTGGACTAGGGGTGTAGCTCGGCGGTAGAATGATTCTGGGCTGAATCCCTAGTTCTTACTATATTTGTCCCCAGCCCCTTCTCTTCAACAGAACTCAAGTGAATGTTTCAACATATTACCCTTCTACTCTCCTTCCCAGTGGATCCCAGTTACTCACAGGGAGAATACCAAAGTCCTTAACCTATTTTTTGAGGCCCCAATGGTCTAGCCCTGACCAGTCCTAGCTTTCTATCACATCTCTCTATCCCACATCATCCCCTTCCTGAACACGCCACACCTGTTTCCACTATTATAGTCATTGTCATCTTTCAGTTCTTTGAACACACTACGTTCCATTCCTCAAGGGCCTGTGCACATCTCAGTTTTCTTTACCTAGAAATCTGTACCCATTCCTCACTGCCACACTAATTCAGCCCTCTGGGCACTCACCTACTACCCATCATTCAGTTCATAAGTAAAATGATGTTTTCTTAGCCTATTCTCGATAAAGCCTTAACTGTTTGGGATCTTTGCTGTAACACATCTCCTTCCTTCATAGCATTCATCAATATTTAAAATTATATATTTATTTTTTAGATTATTTGGTTAATGTATGTCTTCTATACTAGATTGTTTATCTCAAGAGCAGGGTGTGTGCCTATTTGGACATCACTGATGCCCATTGCATAAGACATATGGGGGATGTATATATCATAGGACACTTAGGAGAGGACAAATTCTAGGCTCAATAGTTATTTGTGGGAAAAATGAATGAATAAACAAGAAAGTATTTAATGCAAAGATAGTATAATCAAGACATAAGCAACATGTAAAAAAGAGATAGGTTTGTCCATAAAATGATTGTCAATTAGATCACTTAGTAGTAGGTTCCACAACCATATAAAATATTTTTGATTAAGCACAACTCCTTAGAAATGTATCAGTTGTATTTGTCAACTGCAGAAAATACATACTTGTACTCTCATTAATTTATTGGTTCAGTGAATATTTGTTAATGATTAGTCTTTATGAGGCACTGTACTAGGTGCACAAAAATAAATAAGCCATGACTCTTTGGCCAAAGATCTCTAGGTATATAGAGAAAAGCAAACACGTAAATTAATTGTTATATAGAATAAGTGCAAAAGCAGGCAGAGGAAAAAAATTTAAGAGTGTGTGCGGGGTGGGAGGGGGTGTTGATAACACCAAAAACAGCTGTAAAAGAAGAATGAGAATGCCAATTTTACAATTATGACTAAAGCACGCTACTAACCCTGAAATACTCACTACAAATTCCATCTCCTAGGTGGTACTTTCCTTGGCATGCCCCGGTAGAATTAGTATCATCTTCCTTAGTTCTCCACTAAATTTTCTGCAGTAATTATTTGCTTATACATCTGCCTTCTATGTTACATGGATAACTTAAAGAGCAGTGATCACATCTTACTCATGTCTGAAAGAGTGTGGTAGAGTGAAAGATCATAGGCACTGGAAGTAGAACTGGAATCAAACTCCAATAACAGATTACTATCTGTAAACTCAAAAGTAAGTCTACACTCGAGTATGATATCTCTATCATGCTTACAGCGCACTGTTGCTTTTAAGATGTACTAAATGAAATATTCTAATAGCATACTTGACCCACTCAGCATAAAAATGAAAAAAACCCAGATAATACCTCTAAAATATCTTCAGTTCCTAAGTGCTAGGTTGGAATCAGTCTAGTGTTTTTGGAACATTGTAAAACACAATAAAGTTGCACTATATTAGAAAGAACATTTTCTTTCTCTAATCAGAACATCTCAGACATGGCCCTCTGCATTAATTAATTAATGTTTTCATAAGAACAATTTCAAGTGTTCCTAACCAGAAGGGTTCCTAATCATTTAACTTATTGTCCTAAAACTTGAGTAGGAATATCTCTGTGTGCTGTATTGATGGAAAAGAAATAGGAGCAAAGTTAAGGAAAACCAATTTTGGCTCTCTCTTCCATGAGTTGTTTCATAATCTGTATTAAGATTATAATTACCAAATAATAAAAAAATACAAAATAATAAGATTTTTTTGAATAAAAAATTCTACTTCTCTAGTACTGTCATAATCCATAAGTTACCAAGTTCCAACTGAATGTGTTTGACCAGAATCAGTATTTGTGAATCAGAGACCCACTCTAATCACGTGTGTGGCGGGCTGATGACTTCTCTGCGCCATTCCATTCAACATCATTAGCATGTTCTTCTAAACACAGTACTATTTCAGCTCCCTTATTAATTAAAATGATTTTTTGGGCACACCCACAATTTAAAATAATGTAACCATCATTTTAAGCTTATTCTGCCCTCTACAAGTGGCTTTAGGAGAATTCTTTCCTACTTATCAATTAAATGGCACTGTATTTTTATCTACACTAATGGTTTTCAAACTTAAATTTTCATTAGAACCAAGTAGAGTTTGTTAAAAAAAAAAAATTCCAGAGCGGTAGAACATACACAGTTTCAGAACGGGTAGGTCTCCAGTGGGACCAAGGTACCATGACAACTTTGACATAAGCAGATTGTAGAAGCATTGGTGCTGTGGCTACAAAAAAATGCTTCCTCCACTCTCTTGGAGAAGACATATAAGTTCTTTTAGAAGAACTTAATAAAATTTTAATAAGTTATTCAACCCCTACCTGAAGCTAGGACCTATATCCTGAGAATTTGCTTCCATACTTGATTAAAGACAAGTCTTTATTTTATTTATCAGATATTACTTGCTTTATTGGTATTTTTTGAAATGCTTAAATGTTCTGACTTCCTAATAAAAAAATTTTCAAAGTGTATACTTTGGGATATTGGAGATTTCAGACAAAGTGGAATAGTTCCTTTATTGCTAGAATTCTCTGATCTTTGATATAGATACACAATGACGATCTCAAATAGTGATGGGCATAGATTCCATCATTTCTTAACTTAACTTGGACCAGCAAGACCTTTTTTCCCAGAACACTTTGAATATGTGGGAAATGTCTCCAAATTCAAACTCTCAAAACTTGTTTTTCCTACCGAGGGTGTAAACTCTTTCACAATCCACACACCATACACTGGATCAGTTAGGGAGCATTTCGAAATCTCTTGAGCTGGAGAGTCTCTTTCCCCTTGGTATCTGAATTGAAAAAAAAAATGTATTTCCCATTATACAGCACCATGACATTTCCAGTTAACATTTAAAGTATCCCCCCACCTGTATCCTCCAGGGTCACAAGTGAGTTATTAATCATTTCATTGATGACCTTATGCAGACTGCACAAGTACCACACTGCACAAGCACCACATAATAAGCACGAAACAATGATAAAACATAATAAACCTCCTGACATTTCAGTCATAACTGATTGAACAAGAAGTCTTGGGATTGAAGCTTAAGCCTAGGAAAAAAACAAAGCTGGTTCACAGGTCCATTCTGAACTCAGAACCCATCCAGTCAATGAACTTTACAGACAGGGAAATTAAAGCCCAGGGAGAAAGGTTACCCCGTGATTTGATGTGATTACAAGATTACTCATGAAAAAAACAAGAAGCAGAACTGATGTCACTAACTTTGTAGGACCTAAGGTAAATAGAAAGAATCAATATATTGGTTGAGGGGTATTGACTATAGCTGAATTAATGGATTTTTGTTCTTCTAGTGTAGGGTAATTTTAAATTTACTCTTCCTTCTTGAACTTTCAATGGTTTTACTCCATGAAATAAACTGAGAATAGATATAATGGGGAAAAAAAAAGAAGAACATACAAATTTTATTACATGCCTAAGGCCTGGGAATGTGAGATTCAAAGAAAGGCAAGGTGGCTGACCCTTCTGTGGAGCTTAACGGGATGGGGTCTGGGCTTCTGGGGAAGGGAGATGGTGCAGGCTATGGAAGGTTACAGGAGGAGGCCCAGCAAGTAAGGGTTGTCTTATTAAGTAGATGAGATTTCTGAGGTCCTAGAAACCTGTGGTGATCTGTTTGGGCCAAGTGACAGACCTCCAATTTTGTCTTCCTGTGGAAAGATTCCTCCTAGGTAGAAAGGGGGCATCAGATAAGATAAACCTCTGTGTTATCTACTGTTTGTTTTACTAAAGTATATAAATGCAAATGCTTTTGTTTTAATGTTATTTTATTTTATTTTACAAAAGGATAGCTTTTTCAGAGCCATTCCTGTAACTGCAAATATCTGTAGTTTCTCCGAATAACCAATTCAAATATGACAGAGAAATATATTTGCGGTGATATATTTTACTTACTCACACTGGTTACAGGTGAGTTTCAGTTCCACCTTTTGACAGCACCTTAACTAGGACACTGGTATTCTAAAATGTCTTCAGACAGCCATGTACTTAGTCTTCCTTAGAAAGGTCACTTTTTCAGATTGTCTGATTCGTTCATTTTAGGGAGGTCAATAACCTGTTGCTTTTATATAAATGCTAAATGTTAGGACAAAAAATTAGGAGGTCAGAGGAATCCAAGGGAAAGAAGAATCAGCAAAGACTTAAATGCACATGAGTAATTTCATAGGGAAGCTGAAACTGGGGCCAGAATCTGAATAGTGGAAAAGGTTAAAGAAATAGATGGATGTGGAAAGAAAATATATTATAAGGAAAACAATTAGTGCCATCTTCTTACCAGGGCAGGGTATGGGTGTGTTAGAATCTTGTTGCTCCTTCTGATATTTTTTTCTTTTTTATTATTGCCAATAGTTCAAACAGATCATCAATTGATCTACTAAAAAGCCCAGTCTCCTTCCCAACTGAGCAAGATGCCAAAGTTCCAAATACAAACATAACAGGGTCACTAGAATACCAAGGAGGTAAAATGTCAGACCAATGGAAAATGCCATGACTAGAAAACACAGAAGGATAGTATTTTCAAAACTGATAGCGACATGAAAATCAAGTTAAACAACACAAACAAACAAACAAAATGCATGACTATGAGAGATGACAGTGAGGGGTAAGAGAATCTTTATAAACTGAAAAAGGGGATCAAAACTTTCCAGGATGTCATATACATCAAACAATCTTGCTGTTGGCTTTTCTATTACTTAAATTAAGTTGGAAATGGTTGAAGTTTTGTTTTTGTTTTTTTTTTTTTTCAGTTGTAGAATCATCACATCTCAAAGGCTGAAGTCAGAATCCATTTATCCAATCCACTAATTTTATAAACAGATAAATTGAGTCCACAGAGTGTAAGAGTGTGAGAAAAAGGCTACTCAACTAGTTGATGGCAGAGTCAGTGAGTTCTAGACCCGAGGTCTCCTGTTCTTAGTTCAGTGTGAATTTAGCTACACTATCCTCTACATACATGAAGCTTATTTTCCTGAAAAGACGTCCATATATGCTCAGGAATTATCTGTCTCACACACATTATTTTTAAATTATATTAGTGGGAAGACAAAATTAGCATTGAAATATGAAATTAGGTCTAACTTTTTTTTTTTTTTTGGTACTGGGGATGAAACCCAGGGACATTCTATCTCTGAACTCCCCCCCCCCCCAGTCCTATTTTGTTTTTATTTTGAAGCCCTAGAGTCTTGCTAGGTTGATGAGAGTCTCACTAGTTGCTGAGGCTGTCCTCGAATTTATAATCCTCCTGTCTCAGCCTAGGTCTAACATTTGAAAGAGGACATTTACAGTCTTTTCCTGATGTAAATTTTAGCCACAACATATGGAAACCAGGAAGAGCACTGAGAGGCACAAAAGTGTGTATTTAAGACCAAAATTTAGCCCCAAAGATCTAAGAAAATAATTTTGGAAGGGACAAAGCATAGTTTTGATCACATCAAATCTGCATAAGTTGTCACCAAATTTAGTATAAATGATCATTAATATGCTAAAAGTCCAAGAAAAATCATGGTCCACATTTCTACAGCTGGTTCTTAAAATGTTTAATTTCTTTGATGTAAAAATAACTCTTCCATATTCTAATACAGCTGTGCCAGGGACCACAGCCACATGTGACTTTATTGTTCTTGTGGTACAGGTGGTTCGTCTTTCATGTAGACTCCCTACCAAATCAAGCATGTTTTTAGGATTTTTCCTGCTCTTTTACTTTTATTTTCTCTATTTCTTTTTTTAATTGGTGCATATTAATTATACAGAAGAATGGGTTTCATTGTGGCCAAACAGCATTTTTCAGTGTGGTGGCAGTCTGCTTCCCTCAGCTTTCCTGGGAAGAAGTGAAGCTTGCTTTAGAGTGACACATTAGGGAGAAGGCAGGTAACCCTCTCCCGATAAAATGTCCCTGAGTAAAGTCAGTTTTTCCTCTTGTGTCTAACAGTGTCAACAAATGACCCCCTGACCATGGGAATGTAATCATAGCTTTTCTTAGAGGATGAGCAAGTCTCTGTCTATTCCTCTTCTCCATAATTATCCCACACAGCAACCCTAGTTCAACAAAACCAGTGGAAGTTTAAAACGTAAGGTCTCTGATGTCCCAAATATATGAATTCTGCACATGCCTGTCTCAAATTTCTTGGATTTTTTGCTTAAGGGAAAATAATTTTTTGGTTTTTTTGTTTGTTTGTTTGTTTTTTGTGGTACTGAGGATTGAACTTCATGGGCATTCTACCTCCGAGCTATACCCCTAGCCCTATTTTTAATTCTTAATTTGAAACAGGGTCTCACTAAGTTGCAGAGTGCCTCACTAAGTAGCTGAGGCTGGCTGCGAACC
Organism: Graphiurus murinus; assembly: GCA_004027655.1. Lineage (NCBI taxonomy): Eukaryota > Metazoa > Chordata > Mammalia > Rodentia > Gliridae > Graphiurus > Graphiurus murinus. Next base: position 28,369 of record PVLC010014706.1, on the reverse strand, counting down.
CGGATCATCCGGTCTCAGCCTCCCAAATGCTGGGATTACAATTGTGCGCCACCACACCCGGCTGGGAAAATAATTTTTGAAGGTATATGGATGCCTGATTGTTAACCTTCTATACACAATAACAATGGTTAAAGCAGAAAGAGCCAAGTGTGCTGGTGCATACCTGTAATCCCAGTACTTGGGAAGCTGAGACAGGAGGATCACAATTTCAAGGCCAGCCTCAGCAACTTAGCAAGATTCTCAGCAACTTATGAAGACCCCGTTTCAAAATAAAAAATAAAGCCATTCTGGGGTTGTAGCTTGGAGGTAGAACACCTCTGGGTTCAATCTCCAGCACGAAAAAAAAAAAGCAGAAAGAAACATCAGTGAGTATGAAGATTAAACAACAAACTACAAAACCACTCTTTACAGCATCAGAAAAGAAAACTCAAAGAAAGAGATACTTAATTTGGGAAGAAAAATAAATCCACTCACTCAATTGTTTCTATCTCCCCAAACAAGACATGTGATGGATCTTTATGTCAGCACTCACAATGAGAGGTGGCCCAGCATACACTAAAAGTCACAGGTGAGAATAAGATGTGTCTTTCCACTGCTTGATCAGGACAGTGTTCCACTGATTAACAGGATAGCGGTACGTGCTAGTCGGCTTTGTTTGTCCTATGATTATTAACATTGACTGAGCCCTTGCTATGGGCCAAAGAGTCCTGGGCCCTGGCCCCAAAGGTAGCAACAGTACGATCTCTTGCCTTTCATAAGTGAAGCTAACTCAGTACAGTAGTCCTCCCCTGGGTACCTCCTGGTCAGAAGTCCAGGGTGAAAGGAGGGCATGACCGTAGCTAGAGGAGCAGCTGGAGCACCTGTCCAGCAGGGGTGGGCAGCAGCGAGCATCCCTGCAAAGTGTGCCACAGCGATTGCTGGGGAGCTGGGAGGGGCCTTCCTCCCTCCCACCTTCTCCCTCTCGGAGGCCAAGTCTCTGATGGAAACTGGTTCAGTGGGCTACGACAGACAAGACTGTTTGTTTGGTTTTGGTACTGAGGATTGAACCTAGGGGCATTCTACCTCCAAGCTACACCCCCAGTCCTATTTTTAATTCTTTATTTTGAAACAGGGACTCACTAAGTTGCAGAGGGCCTCACTAAGTAGCTGAGGCTGGCTGTGAACCTGTGATCCTCACATGTACTGATATTATAAGTCTGAGTCATCATGCCCAGCTTTTTTTTTTTTTAAAGAAGTTTTCTTTTATTTCTCTAGGACATCCAAATTCCCTGACACCCAAATTCCCAATGGGAGTGTAGTGATTTAGAACAAGAAGAGTAACTTTGGAGTCAAGCCTTGGCAATGTCAGTGCTAATTATAGAAATTTGGTCTTTCCTAGGCCTTAGATATTTTATCTATAAAGTTAACCGGTTAGTCTAGATGCTCTTTGAAGTTCCTTCTAAACCTGAAATTCTTAAATTCTATGTAAGGTTGCCAGGTTTAGCAAATAAAAGTTCAAGATGCCCAGTAACATTGGAATTTTAGGTAAATAATGGAAAATTTTCTAATACAAGTATATTCGGTACCCTGTATTTCATCTGGCAACCCTAGTTCCCTGGCATATCAGCCTCTCCTGTATAATAATAGATAATCTAGCCAAGGGGAAATGTCTGTTCCTGAGGGAAAGGTTGTCAAAGTCGTTACATTCTTCAGTAGATTTTTATCAGGAAACCTGGGTTGTCTTGGGTGGCTTGTCACAGACAGGTGAGGACAGGGAAATTCTCCACCTTGACTGGATAGCTTGGGAAGATACAATTAGTGGTAAATGGGGGCCTCCGCTTCCACGCCGCCCTCCTGACACTCAGCCCAATCGGTGCTTGAAGACAAGATGTCTAGACGCCACAGAAAGGCAAAGCTTAAGAAGACAAAAGGGCAAATGAAGAGGAAAGAAAAGGAAAACCTCACAGCTCCCTGCTAAACTTCTTTTTTCTTTTTCTTTCTTTCTTTCTTTTTTTTTTTTTTGTTGTTGTGTTGTGTTGTGTTGTGGTACTAGAGATTTGAACCCAGAGTGCTCTGCCTCTGAGCTATAACCCCAGCTTGCTTGCTTGCTTGCTTGCTTGCTTTCTTATTTTATTTTATTTTGAAACAGGGTCTTGCTAAGTTGCTGAGGATCTCCCTAAGTTGCTGAGGTTGGCCTCGAACCTGTGATCCTCAGCCTCCCAAGTACTAGGTCTCAGCCTCCCAAGTACTAGGATTACAAGTATGTGCTGCCACACCCAGCTGCACACATCAGCTTTAAAATGCAGCATAAAGTCCAACTGGCCACAGACAATGAAGCTTCCATCAGAGATTAAAGCCTTAGAGGAAGAGAGGAAGACCTGAGAAGCCAAAAGACCCATGGAAAGGGGGAAAGGGCGTTCTATGTCTTGGCTCTTTCTTCTATATTGATTTTATTCTGTTTAGTAGGAAATATGATCAAGAGTTATTCCCACCCAAACCTCATGGAATGAGTTTATGCATAAAGAGGAGAGAATTGGTTCCCAAACCAAGAAGAGAGAGGGGTACTAAGAGAACATGGAAAATATTGGCACACTTACACTGTAAGATTTCTCTGCTTTGGCTGGAATTTTAGCAATTCCATGTAGGTACAGGCTTTTTACACTAGTCAGGGATTTTGATTAGCTTTTTTTTTTTTTTTTTTTGCTCCTTTTTTTTTACTAATTAAATTGGGGAAATGGGTGATTTATTTTTCCATAAAGTCAGTGTTTTGATGCATAAATATATTTGAATATTAAGAATACAAAAGGAGGGAAAGTAACAAAAATGGATTCTTGAGATGAAAATCCACATTACTATGATAAGTAAACATTTCCTGAAAGTCCACCACAAACATGACCTTGAACTCTTGAACTATACAAACATCTCAGCTAATCCTCACCTTCTCTGCAAAGGAGGTGTTCATGCCTTTTTACAGGAAAAGAAAAAGAAATTATATCTGAGACTCAGGTTAGTGGTGTGATCAAGATAGGTGGTAATTTGCAAGTAGTCAGTGTGAAATACCAGCCTGTATACCTGACTACAAGTTCAACACTCATTTTCAAATTCAAAACTACAAATTCAAAACTCATTGTTTAAAGAATTTCTTTTTCTTTTTTTTAAGGTAAAGAAGCCAACCTGCTAATGCAAAATCTGAACAAGCTGCAGACACCTGAAGAAAAGCTTGACTTTTTAGTCAAGAAGTATGCTGAATTGGTAAGATCTTAGGTCTTTTTGTCAGAAATATTCAGGTTCTGGTTAGAGTTGAGAAAGGAGAGTGTTGGTCTTTCATGTACGTCATTAAAAGACTATAGCTGGTTACATCAAGCAAGCCAAAGACAGCACTCATAAAAGAAAAAATTAAGGAAAAAGGTTGATAAATAATAGCAAAAGGAAGAAAGGATAGAATTGCAATCTACTCTACCTTCAAATATGTGTATAATTTGGGGACTCAGAGAGGTATATAGATACTTGAAAATTGTGGCTATGTTAATTTCTTTTTAACTTCCCCTAAAGCAGAAATATATTTGACATAAAGATAAATAAATATTAAGCCATCATCCAGTCCTTGTCCCCAGGTTCTTCAAGGCAGAGATTTAAGTTAATGTCATCCTTTAGTTCATGGCACGTCTTTGTCTGGTCTGGCCCATTTCTGTATTCCTTCCCTCTGATCTACCTTCTTCTCCCTCTTCCCTACAATGGCAAAGCCTTCCGTGTGCCCAGGTTCAGGTCCCCCCAGGCAGCCTTCCTCTCAACAATAAGAGCCCCATAACCAAGAGAAGTGCTCCAAACCATCCAGGACTTTGTGTGTGTGGGTGTGGGGTAGGGGTATTGGGGATTGAGCCTAGGGGTGTTCTACCTCTGAGCTACACTGCCAGCCCTATTTTATTTTTTAGTTTGAAACACAGTTTCACTAAGTTGTGGAGGTCCTCACTAAATTGCTAATGCTGTCCTGGAACCTGAGATCCTCCTGTCTAAGCCTCCCAAGTACTAGGCTTACAAGCATATGCCACCAGGCCCAGCTTTTCATTATTTTTTAGTCAGGCAATCCATATTATGATGATGTGAGTGCTGAATACAAAAAACAAATCTCTAATCCCAACATCTAAAAGATAAATTTTGCTTTATGCATGTTCCTTCCCAGTTCTGCTATGTTTGCAGAAATATCTTTATTATGGTTTCCTTGGCTCATTTGACAGATATTTTCTCATGTAGTTTATAGTCTTCCTAAGTATATTTTGTATACTTATTTGTAGATATAGTCACTTGGTGATTCACTAATTGGGGAGACATTTAGTTTCCTCTCACTGTTTTGCTTTACCAAATATTGCCATAGTAAACGTCATCATCATTGAATTTGTTCCATCTCCTGTTTTATGATTTCAAGAAAAAGCTCCAGAAATAGGATTACTAAATCAAACACAATGATTGCTTTTGAAGTTTTCAAACTTTATGGCCATACTGCTTGCCAAAAGAATCGTAGAAATTTATAAAGCAAGTATCAGTGTATCAATTTTATTTCAACTTTTCAGCATTGACTATTAATCTCAATACCACAAGATAAGTTCAATGTCAAAAATATTTCCCCAAAACTTTGATCCCCAAACTTACCTAATCCACTCTACTCTCACATAGCTATCTTTTCTTCTTTTTAGATATTCCACATTATTTGTGCTTTGCCCCTTCAATATACCTACTCGAAGCAAGGCCACTCTTTGTTCTACACTTGGCTGTAGTAGGCAGTATTCTAGACTAGGACAAGGTGCCATTTACAGTGCTGCATTACACAGCAGAACATGGGAGAAGAATCTCTTCTCCAGGCTGACTACGATTTCTCCATGAGCCAGCGCTGTCCACCCACCCTGGTCTCAGGGAACTCACTGTACCTACACACCCTCTGATCCAAGCAGTCACCCCAGCAGATGTTATTTACAAGAGAACTCAATTCAAGTCTTGTTTACTGTACTTTGGCATTTATTTCATCTCCTATAATAAACTTCAAAACCCAAAAGATCATTCTAGGAAAAGTGAAAAAAGAAAATTCACCCAAAAAGACTTTATTACATTTCTTTATCAGGAAAAAAAAAATTATGAGGAATTTCAGTTTCTTACTTGGAGACAAAAAGCTTACTTCCTTGCTCATTGATTTGGATATTAATATAGAAAATGTCTGAAATATCATTGTTAACATGAAATAAATCATCAGCCTCAAAGCTGTGAATCAAACTGCCACTCTAGCCCACTCATCCTTAGAGTCTGAATCCTGTTATATCATCTGCCATTGTATTCATTAATAAATAAAGATCTGATCATTAATAAATTAGGACACCTCTTGAATAAATTAAGAGATGGCCTAAGAAAACTATTTTCTGGGAGTTTCATCAGTTTTTATGTAGTTAAAGCATCACTAATGCAATTCCAATTTAGTATTTGGTATTATTAATTTTACTTTTTTTTTTTTGCGGTACTAGGGACTGAACTCAGGGGCATTCTACCTCCGAGCTATACCCCCAGCCCTATTTTTTATTCTTTATTTTGAAACCGAGTCTCACTAAGTTGCGGAGTGCCTCACTAGTAGCTGAGGCTGGCCGAGAACCCGGATCCTCCGGTCTCAGCCTCCCGAATGCTGGGATTACAAGCGTGCGCCACTACGCCCGGCCTAATTTTACTTTTTTAACAGTAAAAGAGAGCAAATAAGAGAGATTGCAGATAAAATCCTATGTGCCTGTTACAGTCATACAGAAGAATTGGCCCTCGTGACACTCACATGAAGTCACATAGGACGGTGCTCAGCAAACAGGGGCAGTTTTGCCTATTTTTGACAATAAGCATCTAGCTGGAGATACTTTTGGATATCACAACTGGACGGTATTACTAGTTAGTAGATTGAGCCAGGGAATAGTGCCAAATAGCCTACGATGCGTGGGATACAACACAATAAAAAGTTGTGTGGCTGAATGTGTGGATAGTGATGGAGTTGAGAAGCCCTGACACTGTTAAATCACAATGCCAGCAGTGGCCTGTTCTATGTTGCATTATGTTCAGCTTAATTCATTAAGAAACCCCATGCATTCAGATACATTCATATAAGTCTGGATTATTTAAATAAATATATTCACATACTAAAAAAAAAATTAAGGATCAGAAAGTTAAGAAGTTTTATTTTAGAGCAAAGCAAAATAGACCTAACTTAATTTTAAATTTGTATGATTTTGTAGTATAATTTAAACAGTAATTGATCAATGAGTAAGCATAAACCATCTCTCAACTTATAAAGCACATGTAAGGTATCTTCCTCGTGACACTCACATGAAGTCACATAGGACGGTGTTCACCAAACAGGGGCAGTTTTGCCTATTTTTGACAATAGGCATCTATCTGGAGATACTTTTGGATATCACAACTGGACGGTATTACTAGTTAGTAGATTGAGCCAGGGAATAGTGCCAAATAGCCTACGATGCGTAGGATACAGCACAATAAAAAGTTGTGTGGCTGAATGTGTGGATAGTGATGGAGTTGAGAAGCCCTGACACATGATTTAGTCTTTAAGAGGTTAAATCTAAGCCATAATGGCAGGAACAATAACACCAATATGTAAATTTAATGGAAGAATAATGACATTTAAAATCCAAATACAAGCATAGGAAATTTCACCTGTGTCTAATAACTATGGTGTAAAACAAAAGAACAGCTGTCCTATGAACAGGAGTTTAGCATGAGAAATATACAATAAAGATCACTGACTTTCCAGGAAGGGCATCAATTTCTTTTTTTTTTTTTTTAATTTTTTATTGTAGTAATTTGTGCAATATAGCATGGTATCAATTTCAATCAATACTTTTAGCCACATAGCTCCAGTTTTTTCCAATGCTAATTCCCATTACTAAGTAGAAACTGCACATGAGTTTGAAGATAAGACATCAAACATACCCTTGGCTTAATCTGGCGAGGGTTTATAGTGGCTATTTAGACATGGTAAGAGTGAGGGAAGAAAGAAATTTAAAAAATGTGAACTGAAGAATTTGGACGGTCCTATTCATGTACTTCAAAAAGCCTATTCAAAACAGGGACGCTGACACACGTGTCAGGGTTTATGTGGCATGTGGATCCGTTTGCATCGGGCTGGGTGAGACACCAGGAACACTTGGAGTCTAGAAGCACCAAGGGCTCCCCAGTGCTTTTCCTTCCTGTAAACCAGCAAGAAGGTCATCAGAACTAATGCATTCCTGGCTTAAGCTCCCGTCAGGTACTAAGGGGACTGAGTCCAGCAGAGCAGACAAAAGGCCGCTGTTGCTTGAACGTGGCCACATCAATGGTCAGTCTAGTCTGACACTCCTAGAAACTGCTAGTCTCTCCCTGGGGCTCCTGGAGCTTCATCACCACCAAGACTAGGACTCCACAACAATGGTACCAGATTTACCAAATAAAAATACAGTACATGCAATTAAATTTACATTTTAGATAAACAACACATTGGTCAAAGCATAACTCCAATATTTGGGATGTACATACACTAAAAAAAATGATTCCTTATTTACTTGAAACTTAAATTTAACTGGTGTCCTGCATTTTACCTGGCAACCCTAACCCTGGAACTCAGCATCCAGAGATGGAAAGCACAGGGGTAAACTGGTTTTATTTCACCTGCCATCCTCAGTACTTTGGCTGTGGCACCTGGAGAGACGTGAGAAGAGCTCACCGGGGCTCAGCAGAAACAAGCACCATGATGGGTTTAAAATAGACATGGAGCAGGTGGGGCAGGAATGGGGCAGAGCTGGGTGGGGAGCAGGGTGTATTACAGATATTTGTCGTTCATGCTATTGAGTTGTGTAGTGGCTATTTCTAATACTTTGGCGAAAATTTGTCAATTTTTCTAATACTTTGGCGAAAATTTGTCAATTTGCTTAGGTGGTTGAGGGACATTTATCCTCCTCCTTTCCTCACCCAAAGAATTCACACTCAAAGCCCAAAATTATAAAGCAGAGTTTGCCTTCTGTTTACCAGAGGGCCGCTTTTCTATTTCCTATTTTTAAAAATAGCTCTAGAAACTTGTTTTGAGAAACAATTGTGAAAATGAAATGTAACCCAAGCAGACAAACTGTTGACCATTGTCTGAATACAAGGCATTGTCATAGATCTGGCAGTGTCCAGATTCTGAGATTATGTATACATGTATATTGGCTGGCACTGTCAGACTACAGAAAAATATTTCTAGACCACCCCCCAAAAAATCGAAGTAAGAGGAGACTAATAATGAAAGTATTATAAAATCTATAAATGTTATGCTCTAAAAACCTCTATCTACAAGTACTGAAAAGGTCAAAGGTGACATTTGTGAGGTTCATGTGCTTCTAGAGGAACAAATAATACCAAAAACAAACAAAAACTGCCAAAAAACCACAGTGATCTCTAAGTTTCTCTCCTTTTCTATTAACTCCAAAGAGATTCCTGCCATTTTATTGCACATTTGCACCCCCATGCCTAGGTGGAAGAACATCGCACTGAGCAAAAGAAGTTAAAGGTCCTACAAAAGAAACAGGTACAAATCCAGAAAGAAAAGGACCAGTTACAAAGCGAACACAGCCGAGCCATCCTCGCTCGAAGCAAACTGGAGAGTCTATGCCGGGAGCTGCAGAGACACAACAAGACATTGAAGGTACGTATCACTCTGGCTCAGAATGACACACTTTCTTGCAGGCTGCATAGACGTGGACCTCTGCTACTTGTGGAAAGATCATGACTCTTAGAATCAGAGAGCAGTAAGTTCAAATACCAACACTGCCTCTTGCTCTCTTGTGATCTTCAATGAAGTATTTGACCTCCCAGAGCTTGTTTCCTCATCTACAGAATAGAGATTATAGCAAATTCATTGTGTGGCTGGGGACAAATTATATTAGATCCCATATTAAGGTGTTCACACAGCACCTGACACAGTGCAGGCCCTTAATAAAATGAGTATAATTCTCTTTTTATTAGGTTGAGAGTTTTTTTTTAAGTAGTCCTTAGTTGACTCTAGAATATTTGTAAAAATTCAGCATTTTACTTTATAGTAAGTTCTGCATGACAGGAGGTAAATAGATACAAAGCTAATTGACACTGACAAGTGAGATTAAGAGCCAAAATGTCAATAGCTGAAAAAAGAAGATACTTGAAAAAACACTGAAGCTCTCCAGACTTAATGATTCAATCTAAAAATAATAGACTGATCAGTTCACTCAGTCTGCATGGGTTTCACTAATTATAGGATAAGCCCCTGGCAGTGTGGTTAAATTGATTACATGCAGACACAACCTTCATTCAATAAAGCAAGATGCTGGGCTCTCCAAGATAATACTGTCTGCATATACAGTCTTTTATTCCAGTGGAAGATCCCAAAGCTTTTTGACAAACAGTAATTAATTAGACACCAATATTCCTGGGAGATAGTTATTACTGCATGTGTTTAAAAGGAGGTATTTTCAGCTGGGCATGGTGGTGCACACCTGTAATCCCAGTACTTGGGAAGCTAAGACAGGAGGATCTCAGGTTCTAAGCTGTCCTTAGCAACTTAGTCAGGCTCTCAGCAATATAGCAAGACCCTGTTTGCAAATAAAAAATAAAATAGGGCAGGGGGTGTAGCTTGGAGATAGAATGCCCCTGGGTTCAATTCTCAGTACACCCTCCAAAAGAGATATTTTAGAAATAGAAACATTAAAGCCCGGCATGGTGGCGCACACTTGTAATCCCAGGATTTGGGAGGCTGAGACTGGAGGACCCAGGTTCTCGGCCAGCCTCAGCTACCTAGTGAGGCCCTCTGCAACTTAGTGAGACCCTGTTTCAAAATAAAGAATAAAAAATACGGCTGGGGGTATAGCTCGGAGGTAGAATGCCCGAGTTCAATCCCCAGTACCGCAAAAAAAGAAATAAAGACATTAAAATCATTACTGAATTTATACAATGAGTTAGAAATAAAAATAGGAAAGGCTAGTTGTTCTTCACATTCCAAATTGTTTTTTGATATCTGGTAAATGGGAGGCGAGTATGATGAACTTTAACTCTCAAATTATAGGTTTAAAGAGATGAGCTTCTAGCATCCTTTCAAGGCCTGTACTAAGGACCATCAGAAACCCAGGTTACATGGGGCCCTAGAGATGGAAGCATAGTCCTCAACTCAAGATATGTATTCAAGTGATAGTATTCTGTGTTTACATAGGTCTCCTGGCTTAGAGTAATGTCATATAGTGGGGAGATACATGTTAAATCAGACAGGGTGGGGAAATGAATCAACAAAGAGATTTAAAGACAGAATGGCATGGCTTGGACCCTTTGGTTACCAAGTGATGGACATGACAGGAGACCCTAGAGGTATACTCACATACCCTCATAGCCTTACAGTTAGGGACGAGAGTATGTGTCACTATTATGCCCAGGGTTATGCTTAGTGCTTTACATGTGTTATTTCATATAGTCATTTAATCTTCACAAACAACTATGTGAAAGTTAATCTACTGATGACGAAACTGAGACCCAGCAATACAAATCCAAGACCACACATATCCCAGGCATCAAAATCAGGATACAAATTCAAAATAATTTCTATTTTTTTCTTCACCCGTGGGTGGTTTACAAGTATTTAATTTTATAGCCCTCATATATGGTCTATCTTCATGAACATAATATGTGTACTTAGAATGTTGTTCGGATGTTGGTATAGTGTTCCAATAATATCAATTGGCTTTAGGTAATTTATGTCTTTATTGAATATTTGTCTAATTGCTGAGAAAAGGGTGTTTAAAAATCTACCAAAATTGTGGAACTGTCTACTTCTTTTTAACAATATCAATTTTTTTTTTGCTTTGGTATTTTGAAGCATTGCTATTTGGTGTACACACATTTATAATTGCTTTGTCTCCTTGGTGAATTGCCCATTTTACCATTATGAGATGTCCTTTGGTACTAATCTTTATCTTGATATTTATATTATCTGATATAATATGGTCACTCCGTTTTTCTTACTTTTATTGTTTGCCAGTTATGTCTATTTTTACCCTGGGTCTATAAATTAAAGTATACCTCATAGTTTTACCTTACTTCTTTTCATATCTGCCTTTAATTGGAGTGCTAGTCCATGAACATATTATGTAATTATTGATGCAGTTGGATGGTGGAAAATATTGTTTGTTTGTTTAGTGTTTACCACCTGTTTTCACTTCTTTTTTCTGCCTTCTTTTGAATGATTTGAATATTCTTTAAATTGAATATAATGGTATCTCTTGGACTTTTAAATTATACCTGTTTGCATTGTTTTTGTTTTTGTTTTCTTCAATACTGGGGATTGAACCCAGAGCACTTTACCACTGAATTACATCCCCAGTCCTTTTTCTTTTTCATTTTGAGACACGGTCTCACTAAATCTTCCAGGCTGGCCTTGAACATGCAATCCTCTTACTTCATCTTCCCAAGGCATTGGGATTGCAGGTGTGTACTACCGTGCCCAGCTTCTTTGCTTTATCTTTAGTAGTTGCTCTATAATTACAATCTACATTCTTGTCATAGTTACTAGGAGTTAATACTGTATCACATAATATAATGTATAGAAACATTGCAACTAAACAGGTCCATTTACTTCCCCTAGGTTAAGCTATGGTTGGTATATGTATACAATTACATACATTTATAAAGCTCATGAGACAATGTTATAATTTTTGTTTTAACCAACATATCTATCCCTTTGAAAATTAAAGGCAAAACTGCCTGTTTCCTTTACCTAGACATTTACCATTTCTGATGCTTTTTATTCCTTCTAAAGCTTCAGCTTTTTGTCTCAGGTCATTTCCCTACAGACTAAAGAACTCCCTTTAGTACTTGTTATAGTATAATCCTGCTGGCAATCGATTCTCTTATTGGTTTTTTTATCTTTAAAATATCTGTTGCTGTTGTTGCTTTTATTATTGAAAACCATATTCACTGGATATAGAATTCAGCATTGACTGTATTTGCTTATGGCTTTTTTTTTTCTTTTAGGATTATATACATCCTAAAAATGGAAAACATCCTATAATGTTTTCCACTATATTCTGGCCTTCATAATTTCTGATGACAGTCAACAATAGAGTTTTTGTTGTTCCATATGTGATATGTCCTTTTCTCTAGGTAATTTCAAGGTCTTTATATTGATATGTGACTTTCAGAACCCTAACTACTTTATGTCCATGAGTAGTTTTCTTCATATATATCCTACCTGGTATTTTCTCTGTGTGTGTGTGTGTGTGTGTGTGTGTGTGTGTGTGTGTGTGTGTGTGTATGTTTTTCACCAAATTTTGGGATTTTCCGGCACTGTTTCCTCAAATATTTTTTTCTGCTCTGTCCTGTCTCTCTCTTTCTCTCTCTCTCTCCCCCTCTTTCATGCTTCCCCTCCCCCCTTCTCTTCTTCCTCTTCCTGCTCCCCCCCCTTCCTTCCCTTCCTTTTGAGTTTCTAATTCTATGTGTTTTAGACCTTTTAGAATTTGAGGATCACAAGTTTGAAGCCAACCTGGTTAACTTAAAGAGGCCCTTTCTCAAAATAAAAAGGACTAGGAATGTAACTCAGTGGTAGAGTACTTGCCTAGCATGAGCAAGGTTCTGAGTTCAATCCCCAGTACTAAAAACAAAACAAAACTCAGTGCTCCTTCAATAAGTTAAAAACACACACAAAACCTCACAATTTAGGATAATTTTTAAAAGCTCAATGAAAGTCTGAGACATGGTCTTGTTTCCACAAAATACTACATATATTTTAAGTTGGGAAGGACTATAGGAATCATCCAGACCAAGCTACTCAGATGTCTGTACATAAATTAATAATCTACTGATTCATTAAATAAACATTTGCTGAATACCTATGGATTATGTGCCAGGTATAGCACCAGTTCTAAGATGCACTGATGCCTGCAAAGTTTATTTTCCAGCTTTGTCTTTCAATCTTACTTGTAATATTAATTTATACTTTGAATAATGTACTTGACAAAGAAAATTTTGTCTTGGTCTCTGTCTAAATGATTAAAAATTATCAGTTAACTCGAATTTTAAAAGGTTTTGCTGGATTTGTTTTTGTCTCATTAAAAAACAATATAACAGAAAATGTAAGATGATATTTTGTGGACCAGGACAAGGTGCTATGATGGTTTGACAGGTGTTTAATGCCATTCTAACATCTGTGCTTTCTTTTAGCTACCACCTTCCAGGAAAAAGTCAGATTTCTGGGTAGCATTTCATTCATGGATGGAAAATTTATAAATGCAAATCCAGATCAAATTCAGATCATGGTCTGTAGTTCTATAATTCAGAACTTGTTGACTTCTAAACATACCAGGAACAATGAGATGACAGTTACTATCACATGTATATTCAGTTGATCTTAACTGACAGCCATGATGTTTTTCAGTAAAGCATGTATAGTAATCATTCATATACAAAATTCAGGGAACTAAATACCTCAGATAGTTAATTTCTTCAGATTAGGAAGTACAGATATCTCTTACAATATCCCTAAGAAGTTGTTGTCCAATAAAGGTTTACAACATGGATAACAACATGGCCATATTAGAGTTAAATGTGTTAATACTGTATAGGAAAGATGAAACCCAATGATATTTTCAGATCAGTTTTTATTTTGATCACATTATTCTACCATAATAAAGATCTGTATAATTACTTCCGTTAAAATAATTATTTCCTTTAAAAACCCTGTTACATAATTTGAACTTGACAGGCAACTAAATGCAGTATAATTTTACTTGCCAACAATGAAGCAAGCTTTCATATTAACAATTAATCAGAACTGAAAGGAATCCTAAACTGTTTGTATCATTTGTCAGAAGTGTAAGTGTCTCTATCTTTAGTATGATGTAGCAAAATCAAACCCATTCATTCTATAAGAATGAGAGGAACAATCACAAGGCAAACAATTCTCAATATAGATATGGAGGAAATTGTGGAACATTGTTAGCAGTTAGCAATGAATGAAGAGTTTTGATCTAGGAGAAAAGAGAATGGGAATAATATAAAAGTTAATTTCTAATTCTTCAATCTTAACAGAGAATAAGGGGGAAATAGATGTTTCATTTTACAGTTAAAGAAACTTGAAACTTAGTATTACCTTTGGTTTCAAAATTTACATTGAACATTTCAATGACCCTGACACATGGAATTACTTTTCATCTAGAAATAAAATGTCCAAGCCAGGTGTAGTAGTGCATGCCTGTTATTCCAGTACTTGGGAGGCTAAAACAGCAGGATCCCGGGTTCGAGGACAGCCTCAGCAATGTAGCAAGACTCTCAGAAACCTAGTGAAACCCTGTTTCAAAACAAAAACAGAAAAAAAGAGCTGAGGGTGTAGCTTGGAGGTAGAATGCCCCTAGGTTCAATCCCTAGTATCATGAGAAAGAAGGAGAGGGAGAGGGAGAGGGAGGAAGGAAATGTCCAGCATATTTGAAGAGTTCCTTTTATTTTTTAAAGACTTTTTATTTTCTTATTTTTTAACGGGTGCATTGTAATTCTACATGATAATGAGATTTATATTTTTAATGGCTTTTATTGATCTATAGTTATCTTTGTTTCCTTTTTTAAGTTTTCTGAAGAGGGTTTTTTTCTTATTAAGAAAAAGTATATATTATGATCATTTATATTTATAAAATTTGGATAATGTAATTATGTGGTTAATTTGCCATGGGTTTTATAAAGGAATGTTAGATCTATTGCTCTTCTTCCTGTACCAAATCAAAAGGAACCAGGACCTGTGCCATCAATCAGTAAAGTCAAGAGTCCTTTTTTCCACGCCACAACCAAGAAATCTAAACCCTGTAACTGTGTTTGTCAGAAATCACTACAGTTCGTTCACTCAGTAGGTGACCCGTCATCTTTAAAACAAGCCTATTCATCACCAAGATCAAATTCAAGGTTCTCACAGCACCTGCTCAAGTGACTGTGTACTCACAGCTAAAACCTCTGCTCATACATTTATTTTGGGACTGAGCAACTTGGACTCCAGAGAACAGAGGAAAAATAGCCAATTCACTCTGAACACTAACTTCCTTTTGGTGACATTATCCTGAGTTCTCTAAAGCCTGGGGTGCCTTTAACCCAGGATAATAATGTCACAGGAGAAAAGATGATTACATGAAGAGTCCAAAGGAATTCCCAGTGGGAGAAACAGGGGAACTCAACTGTGGACTTGATGGGGTCTTTGCCTTATGTGATTAAAAAAAAAAAAAAGATTTTCAGCACAAGCCAGTCAGAGACATAGGGATTTATTTAAGAAATACACCTTCAAGGGAGGATGTGTGCCATCTCCACAGTGAGAGATGACCTTTGGGGTCTCTTCTTTTATAGAAAACTTGGTGAAGGGTGGGCAGGGGGCAGGTATGTGAGGATGACATCAGTCCAGTTATCATAAGATGCGTTAGGCTGTTTGGGTCCTGAGGGGACCTTCATTGTCTAATCAATAGGCATCTATTTCTTTTATTTAAACTATGAATAGGTGGGATGGATAACATTGCTCAAGGTAATTATCATAAGTGCATAGGTTCCGTGTTTTGCTGGTCCTGTCACTTTTCTGGATCTTTGAAGCTAGTGTTCAGTGTATTTATCACAAGTGAATGAGTAGACATGTAAATTTCCCAGAAACTTGGGAATGACAGGCCTGTCTTGGGGAGTGAGGACCCTTGATACCAGGCTTCCATATTAAAGCTAGGCTTTCCTCCTTTTGCCTTTATGTCTCTTTCTTTCTTTTATTTCTTCTATCCTATCCCAATAAAATGTTTTGCTTTTTATCCGCAGGAGGAAACCCTCCAACGGGCACGCGAGGAAGAAGAGAAAAGGAAGGAGATCACCAGTCATTTCCAGACTACCCTGACAGATATCCAGGCTCAGATAGAACAGCAGAGTGAGCGAAACATGAAGCTCTGTCAGGAGAACACTGAGCTCGCAGAAAAACTGAAAAGCATCATCGATCAGTATGAGCTCAGAGAGGAGGTGAGAACCACATCAAACAGCTTTGAAGAACTGCACAGAGATGCTGGTCTGGGCGGTGAAGGTGGGGGACTTGGTCAATAATAAAGTTAAAGTCAGCCCTCTCAATGAATGATAGGTAGGAATGAATTTATTTTGCTAGCCAAAATAAAGACAGATGGTACTCCAAAATCCCTGTGTGAAAGTCATACGAGAGTTTTTCAAAACTGGAGTCACTGCAAGGTAAAAGCAGTAAATAGAAAGTGGTAAGCTATGGGCCTGGTTATCCTTGAAAATAGTATTTCTCAGCCCTTTAAAAAAAAATCCTCTCCCTTTTAGTAATCTCCATGTCATGCAAATTAAGAGCCTGAAGTCTACATATCCCACGAGCCAAAATCAGTAAGAATAATGTAATAATTATAATAATGGTCGCATGTATTTGGTGCTTAGTTGGTGTCAGGCAGTGTGCTAAGTACTGTACTTTGCACATTGTATGTCATTTAATGCACTAGAAAATACTGTATTTTCCACATTTTAGATATGGAAAGCAGGGGCTCTGAGATTAAATCACTTACAGTTAAGGCTTTGGCTTTTAGTAGTTTATCTTAGAGAGATAATAAGGGCCTCTTGTTACCCCCAAATTATATTTTAATGCTGTGTTTTTGAGACCCCAAATGCCCCCTCAGGAATTCAATATGTCATATTCCTTTTCTCACCCAAATTTCACATCTCTGTATTAAAATGTAACATAGCATAGTCAAAGTGGCTCTTCCGGCCACATGCTAAGATTTTATCAAGAAAAAAACTGAGACAGTAGCATATGGTCTCAGCAGTTAGGTAAATCAGGAAATGCCTCACAGTAAGCTAAAATGCATGCTTCCATTTTTCCTTGTCATGAGGATCAATCCTGCTCCAGAATGGAGGTTCAGACTAAAGAAGGGAAGGAACAAAAGGAATATGTCCATACTCTTCAGGGAGACTGCAGATGGAAATAACCCAGTATACTAGCTGTTTATTATGGGACTTCCTAATGACCAAGAAATTCTTTACACTAGGATAAAACCAGAAGCTTCTCTTTACCTAGCAAGTCTAGGGATTAAAAGGTGTGGAGGGCAGTGCACATCTGCATATCAATTCATTTATGACTCTTGGCTTCTCATCCTTACCTGTTAGTCAGCTTTCTGTACTATAACAAATACCCAAGATAATCACCTTATCAAGTGTACAGGTTTACTTTCATCATAATGATGGAGGTTTCAGTCCATAATCAATTGACTCCATTGCTTTGGGGCCTGTGGCAAGGTAGCACATCATCACAGTGAGGAGCATACAGGGGAGCAAAGCTACTCACTCCACAGTGGCCAGGAAGCAGAAGAGAGAGAGAGTGGAAGGGGAGGGGTCTCACTATCCCTTCAAGGCCATGCCCCCAGTGACTGGAACACCTCTCACTAGGCCCCATCTCTTAAATTTTCTGCAACCTCCCAACCGCGCCAAGCTGGGTACTAAGCCTTTAACTCACAGGCATTTGGGGAATATTTTAGGCCTAAACTATAGCACTACCAGAACGGTGTGGTAGGATTCAGAGAGGCCTCCCTCCCAAACTTAGGTCCACATGCTGTGCCCCAAGGCTTGCCTACCCTGAGGCAAGAGTGGGAAGAATTAACTGTGATAAACTACATTAGTGTTGGGGTTAAAAAGGCCTTATATTCATAGAAAGAGTTGAAATACCAAGTGGTAGTGCTATAGCTCTTGCAGTATAAATAGTTGTCTGTGCTGCTTATCATAATAACTATCATAGCGACTAGTTAACAATTTTGAAAAATAACATCAGAACCTTTAGGTATGAACAATGCTGCTGGTCCCTCCGCCTTTATGGCTACCTCTGTATAATGCAAGGTGTAGGGCCTTCACCAATTATGGCTGAAAGTTAAAGCCCTAAGTGGTGCTAATGCATTTATTGCCCTCTTAAAAAGCTTAAAACCTAGAGAACGTGTGTCCACCTGAATTATCTATTTTATATTTTTTAAGCACTAACAGTAAACCAAGCTTTCTATATGTCTTTTATTTTTGCTTAGCATCTGGACAAAATATTTAAACACAGAGAACTGCAGCAGAAGCTGGTCGATGCAAAGCTTGAGCAGGCCCAAGCAATGATGAAGGAAGCAGAGGAGCAACACACGCGAGAAAAGGAATATGTACTTAATATCCTTTTAATCGATGTGCACATCTGGTCTACCTCGGGGTCACAGATTGTCTAGGAAAGTTGTTTTGATAATGGTCAAAGAGCACTAGACTGAGGAACAGCCTGAGCTTCTATGGAAAACTAGACAGGTTAGCCCAGTATGAAGCACTGTACCTACACTATTTCTCACATAAACTAGTCATTCAACAAATATTTTTCAAGTGCTATTATCTACTGAGCACCATTTTAGGTGCTGGGATGTAGCTGTGATCATGACCGAAAAGAGCCATTTCCTACCACGCAGATTACAGTCTGAGTGGGAAGAGATAGATAGTAAACAAGTAAGGAAGGATAATTTCAGGTAATAACAAGTGGTATTAGGAAAATAAGGAGGAACAGAGAAGGGACCAAAAGAGAGGGGGGGTCTACTTTAGCTTAGGTAATCAGGAAAGTCTCTGAGAGAGGAGGGTGCTTGAGCCACACCCTGCCTGGGAGGGGGGGCAATTGGAAAGTCATCTCCAGCAGTAGTGTCTGTAGCAGGTACCAGGCCCTGGTGCTGGAACCAGCCTGGCATGCTCCAGAAATGGAAGAGGTCAGGGAGGCAAGTGCATGTTAAGCAAGTGGGAAAAAAGGTTCAAAATGAAGCTGCAGAGGTAAGCAAGGGTCAAGTTGTATAGTTTTGTAGGGCTTGGAAAGTAGTTTTGATTTTATTTTAAATAAAATGAGAAAGTTCTGGTTCGTTTTAGCAAAGAAAGTGACATGATCTGTTTTGCATCTGTAAAATATGAATTTGGCTCCTGAGTAGAAGATTAAAGAGGGGCAAGAAGACAGGAGGCGACTATAGCAATCCAGATGAGCTTTAATGACCATTTGGATTAGGGAGTGACATCTGGAAAGGAGACAGATAGAGAAAAGTTTTTGCAGTGTAAAACCAACAGGCAGCGCTGCTGACCTGAAGATGGTGATAATAAGGAAAGGAAAGGAGGTTAAGAACAACTTCTGAATTTGATGGATGGTGTTTGCTGATCTTTTTAATCTCAAGCATTCCCCCAGAATCTGTAGGGCCATTCAACAGATGAGAGAACTGAGACACAGAGGATATGCAATTTGTTTAATGTCACACACTGCTAGGTGACCGGGATATATTTCAAATTCATAAGCTTCTGTCCTCAAAGCCCAAGCTCTCTGAGACAGTGTGTCACACTCAGAGGTGTGTTTTTATGTATGAGTGGAAGCATGCTATCAGTTACTGGGAGAAAGTGAAGTTTAAGAACAAGATTTTTAAAAATTTTTTTTATTTTTATTTTTTGTGGTGGTGGTACTAGAGGTTGAACCCAGGGGTGTTCTACCTCTGAATTATATTCCCCAGCAGTATTTTATTTTTTTTTATTTTGAAACAGAGTTTTGCTAAGTTATTGTACGCTGGCCTCAAACCTGTAATCCTCCTATCTCAATCTCCCAAGTACTGGGAGTACAGGAATACTCCACCACACCCACCTTCCACAATTTAGCTCTCAAATAAGAAATAAAACATTCAATTATTATTAGAAACCCAAGAAAATAGGTCCTCCACTGCTAGTACCCTTTTAGGTAAAATAGGCTTTCTATAAAAAATCAGCAGTTTGGTATAGAATACATGAGATATAGCAGGGGGGAAACTGGGCAATGATATATGGTAGGGATACCAAAAAGCAGATTTGGGGTGATCCAGCCTTGGCAAGAAATGGGCACCCTGGCCACTGTTCCTACCCTGGGCTAGCAAAACAGACCTGAGTGAGAGGTGGGTGGTCCCTTCAGTTCTCTTAGCTGGCCATCTGCTTGTGCAGCAGCTCTGGCACTGCCTTCTGAGAGAATTGAGATATCAAGTCTCGACTGGGGATTTCTCTACCCAAAATGGATAGGCAGCCACCTGCCTCCCTCCTGGTCAGAGAGCATCATCACAACTGGCTCAAAAAGCAGGGGCCTCCACAGTGTCATCACCCCCTCAGACGGCTAACCAGGGCGCTGCAGGTCCTCTACTCTGCAGCTACAATGGCCTCTCCTAAGACCAGTCAATTATAGCACCATTGTTTGTTTTGTTTTTAAAGCTGGATGTGGTGACTCAAGCCTGTAGTCCCAGGTATTCTAGAGGCTTGAGACAGAAGGATCACAAGCTTAAATTATTATTATTACTTATCACTATTTATTTATTTATTTATTTAACTTATCTATTTTACTTGGGATTGAATTCAGGGACATTCTTCCTCCAAGCTACTTCCCATCTCTTTTTAAAATTTTTATTTTGAAATGGGACCTTGGTAAGCTGCTAAGGGTCTCACTAAATTTCTGAGGCTGGCCTCAAACTTAAAATCCTCCAGTCTCAGCCTCCAAAGTACTGGAATGGATTACAAGTGTGTGCCACCACACCCAGCACTGGATCACAAGTTTAAGACCAATCTGGGAAATTAAATAAGATTGTCTCAAAATAAAAATTTTGAAATGGTCTAGGGATGTAGCTCAGTGGTAGAGCCCTTGCCTGGCATGTTTGAGGCCCTGGGTTCAATCTTCAGGAACCCCCTCCCCCCCCCAAAAAAGAACACCAAAACAAAGAAAAACTAAAAGTTTTATATGGCACATTATAGATGTGAGTTTTGTAACAAACAAAACTCTGAACTTCAACCAGAAGACCTAAACCCTAAAGAACACAGCCCTATATAAAAATTGATAAATAAATGTGCATGTTAAGTTAAAATAATGTTTTACATATGTATATCAAAGTTATGCTAAAATCAACCTTTTCAACTGAACCCATGAGCTGTCAGTTCTAACAGTGTCTGGCCATGTTCTTCTATATTTGAAGGACTACCTCATAAGAGATGAATGTATTCTTATTCTGTAAACCTCCAGAAGGCAGGATTTACAACAATAGGTCAAACTTCTGTTTCTGGAAATGTAATCCATGGACCACTAATATCCAAACCATCTCTGGTATTGCTATAAGCACAAATTTCAGTCACACTTTGTACTTCCTGATTCATATTCTCTGAGAGGGATCCGCCCTTTAATATGCTCCCAGGAGATTCAAATGCCTGTTAGAAGCTCTGTGTCAGGAACTGGGGCAAAGACCAAGTATATATTTTGAACTGCATCATGCAAGGTGTGGTGGAGTGCAGGGTCTCAGAGAATCACTCTGGGTTAATACAAAGGAGCAATTGCTGGCAACAGTGCCTAGATCGGGAAGTTCTGGACATGTTCCAGCAGAGGCTGATGATGGTTGGAAAGAATTGCTAGAGAAGATTCCAGAATTTCAGGGGAGGTAGGATTTTGTGTGATTTATGCTTACGCTGGAGACCTTTCTTTTACAAATAAAAGCACCAGTTTTTAATTGAAAATCAAACTTTTTAGACTAGTTGCTTTCTTAACTTTGATTTTTTAAAAGAAGTTTCAAAAAATACTTAAGGAGGTTAATAAGAAATTAAGTTTTACACAAATTATGGGCAAGTGGTAATTTTTAAAACAATTTGACATTCTTTCCATGCATCCTCTCTTCTCACAGTTGCTGAACCAGGCAGCAGAATGGAAACTTCAGGCCAAAGTGCTGAAGGAACAAGAGACAGTGCTGCAGGCTCAGGTGAGGTGGGGGAAAACAAGGCCTGGGGCATCCTCTCCTTACTGGTCTCAAGAGGCTGGGGCCGCCGGGCATGGTGGCGCACGCTTATAATCCCAGTACTTGGGAGGCTGAGACCAGAGAATCCGGGTTCATGGCCAGGCTTAGCTACTTAGTGAGGCCCTCCGCAACTTAGTGAGACCCTGTTTCAAAATAAAGACTGAAAAAATAGGGCCAGGATGTAGCTTGGAGGTAGAATGCCCATGGGTTCAATCCCCAGTACCGAGAAAAAAAAAAAAACAGGCTGGGGCCAAGGTAGTCTGCAGAACACTTCACATGTGGCAAGAGATGGGGGGACAACAATTAGAAATAAAGAAAAACTTCACATTTATTATTTTTAAGTAAAAATAAAAGCATAGTATTTTATCTATTAAAAAGAAATGCTCTGTACCAACAATACCCAGTCAAAAGACTTGTTGATGGACAAATGATGGCATCGAAATGGTCAGTCACAGGAAACTGCTATCCAGGTGTCCATCTATCTGTTGCTCTCTCTTTTTCCCCCTATTATCCTACCAAGGTAAGAAGAAAATATAAACTGTCCAGATGTACCATTTACAATGGTCATTCTTTAAATCTGCTCACATTTTGACATTATTTATAATACAAAGAAAATGAGAACAGGGTGAGCACTGCAGTGTCCTGTGCTGCCAGAGGCTGGCTTTGTTGGTGGTGGATGACTAGGAGTGGCGGGCAAGTCAAGAAGCAAGCCATTTTGGTTTGCTTCATGATGGCATCCGTGTTTTCATTAGACTACTAGAATTCCTATTTAAGGCTCAAATGTAAAGCCTCTTGCCACAGCTGTCTCTGGAAGGAAGTCAGGCCTATCCATCTTCCCCATTACCTTTGGGGCTCTGCCCTTCCAGGCAAACATTCCTTGTCAAGTTCCAGAACCATCCTGCCATGGGCCACAGAGGAGCTCTTGCTCTGCTGCTGGCAGAAATGGCCAAGTGCTAAAGGGACCGTGAGATCACAGAGCAAATTCACAGAAGGTGAGGCAATCAGAAGCCTTCCTAGTTGGGCAGCATTCACTTAAATTTGGAAATGTTTATGTGCCAACTGTAGAATCCTTGTTTACTATTAAAAATGTATTTATTCACTGTATGAGTAAACAAGCTCAATGAATACTTTTTCACTGTAAAAGAAAAAAGCAAGGGCGAAACTTAAATTATACTATAACACAGACAAAAGCACAATAACATTTTCATATCCAGCCTTTCTAAAGCATACTCTATACACAAATATTTAGAGAAGGCAATGAGGAATTGCTTCCCCTGGTATGGTCTATTCTCTGCAAATATGTAAGAATCACTTTAAATACTAATTACATAGAGGTTGGGGGCATCATGCTTCTGACTTGTAATAGAATCCAAGGGCCCAGAGTTACAAACTGAAGATCATCCTTTAGGTACTTGCAGAACCCATTGGAGCATCAAGGTGTCGGGAGGGGTAGGCAGGAGGTGGGTGGTGGGAAAGCAAGCAAGTGTGACCTAACTGTCTAGGGGTCGGGGGAGCCCAGAGAATCAAGCCAGGGCTTCTTATCCATCACTGCCTCATTCATAGCACAGTGCGAGAGGAACAACAAATAATACTCGAAGCTATGCACTGCTCACATCATCTATTACATGCAATCTCTTGAATATAAGTAGATTAATATGATTGACTCATGGATGTCAGAGAGATTCATTCAGCTGGCATCAGAATCTATGCTTTTACTGATCTGAAAAATAAAAATATAAAGGTGTGATCCAATTTCCCAACTATACTCCTCAAACTTGAAAAAGCATGTGTCAGGGGTTCTAGGTTTGCCAGTATTTCTCAGTCCTGGACTGAGTCTGGGCACTATGGTCAGAGTCCTGACTCTTCTACAGAGAAGCTGTATGACCCTAAGCCTCTTGGGACCCCTCACAACCTTAATTTCTTTGTCTGTAACATGAAGATTCAGTAATGAATCAGTGATCCCTAGCAGGGGTCCTCTGACCTCTGAAAGGCCCATTACTATTCAGTATTTCTAAAACAACAGCCATAAGACAGCAGATACTATCTAAATGTAGTTGTTTATGACATCTTATCAACTCTTGTTCTGCAATTGTGCATGATAATTATTCATACATTTAAGGGTTTGGGTTTTTTTGGTGTGTGTGTGTGTGTGTGTGTGTGTGTGTGTGTGTGTGTGTGTGTATTAGTACCGAGAAGTGAACCCAGAGACATTCTGCCTCTGAGCTACAGCCCCAGCCCTTTTGTTTGTTTGTTTGTTTGTTTGTTTGTTTGTTTTGAAACAGGGTCTCACTAGATTGTTGAGAGTATCACTGCTTGCTGAGGCTGTCCTTCAACCTGTGATCCTCCTGTTTTTGCCTCCCAAGTACTGTGATTACAGGCATGCACCACCACACCCAACTAAATTTAAATTTTTAAAAGGAAAATGAATTCTTAGACATGTAATATATGCAGTTTGTGTCAAATTATGCAAAGCACTTAGCACAATGCCAGGCCCATAATAAGAATGATTAGTTCAACCAACATTTATTGAGCATTTACTAAACTGGACATGGTTCTAGGTTTTAGTGATATAGTAATTAATAAGAGAGATGAAAACCTCTAACTGAAATCACAATCTAGTGATAACAATAATGCTAATAAAATGCTTATTATTCAGTAGTGCATGAACTAGTATGAGCTATTATATTATTTCATAGGTAAAGATCCATATAAGGCCGGGCGTGGTGGCGCACGCTTGAAATCCCAGCATTTGGGAGGCTGAGACCGGAGGATCCGGGTTCTCGGCCAGCCTCAGCTACCTAGTGAGGCCCTCCGCAACTTAGTCAGACCCAGTTTCAAAATAAAGAATAAAAAATAGGGCTGGGGGTATAGCTCGGAGGTAGAATGCCCCTGAGTTCAATCCCCAGTACTGGAAAAAAAAAAAAAAAAACCCATATAAGGAAATATGAAACAAAGGGAATCTTTAATTGCAAAAAAATTGAAGAATCACTAGGAAAAATGATCTCGAGACCCCATTCTGCTCCAGATCATCAAGTAGAGAACTTGCAGAGATGAGGAAATAGAGCCCAAGGCTAAGCTAACCCTGCCTTCTCCAATACTTCAGTTTTCCACAGTGCAGGCAGCCTCACAAATTATGCTTTCCTCTGTCTTTCTCTTTTGTTTCCAAGACACTTTCAAAACTCAATAATTACTTATGCGTCAAGAAGAAAATGAAGGCCCAATTCACCATGTGTAATAATGCTTAAACAATTTCCCAAAAAGTATCAATATTATTATTGTTAAAATTTTTGCTGGGTACAGTGGTGCACACCTGTAGTCCCAGCTACTAGGGAGGCTGAAGGAGGAGGATTGCTTGTGCTGAGGTAGTAGGATCATTCTAGGCCAAACTGGGTAACATAGAGAGACCTTGTCTCAACAAATAAAAACACCTTTTAATCTTGAAAAACAAACTCTACCACAAATGATTCTGAATAGCACTCAAACATTTCCTTTGGTTTTACACTGTCTTTAAAGGGGTGGGAGTGGCAGGAGGCCAAAGCCTTTGTCACCATTTCTAAGACCTAAGCACATGAAGTATAAAAGATGGATTGTGTTATTTTCCTAGACCAAAGTCACTTTTCAGCCATAAGACAACAGCTGGCCAGTTGGGAGTATGTCTCTCACTTAGGGAAGAGATGTCCTGGCTTTCAATTATACAAACCAAGGCAATAGAGTAACTGTCAGAGATGATCAATGGGATACAATTGTCACTACAAATGGAGTGTTCATCGGATCAATAAGGATGAAGACAGTAGTAGATGGAGAAAGTGAGCAATGTCTGACAGCATTGACACAAAATACCACCTGAGGGAAAAGATCAGTGAGTAAATTGTTAAAACTGTATAATCATAGTCTTTAAAATCAGAAGTCCTCTCCTTATCTATGTAGGATGAGAAGAAAGCCCTCTGCAGCTACTCTTGTAATAGGACTTGCTCACAAACCAAATCTCTAGGTTTGCTAAAACCACTCCTGGACATAGTTCTACTTCCTACACTCTACAAATGTTTGTAATTACAATTCAGTGTTCAGTTAAAAGAATATGTTAGTCCCTTGGCCCATTTAAAAGTGAAATATTGAGGCAATTATTGTTACTTCTAACTATAGAGCAGTTTGCTTCTACTCCTGCCTCTGGCAGGAAAAATACGGCTCACGACCTCTAGATGTCCTTCCCATGTTCCTCTGCAATCCCAAAGTGAGAACGGGAATATCACATGTCAAACTAAACATGCATCATGTCAGCAAAACAGTCAGAGGGAGAGTTCTATCAAATAAATATCTATTAAGGAAACAGAAAGCACAAATTTTTAGTAAGTATATAAGAAGACAGTGTCTGAGCTAGTTACCTGAGAAATGTATAATCCACACAGGTTTTGCCACCTACGAGAAAGAAATCAAATAGAAAGAAAGGCAGAATATTAAAGACTGGTTCCTGGAAGGAGGAAATAAGGAGTTATGTAATTGATTTGAAGTTTCCATTTTGCAAGATGAAAACGTTCTGGAGATTGGTTATACAATACTGTGGACATACTAACACCACTGAACTCTATTCTTAAAAATGGTTAGAATGGTAAATTTTATGTTATGTGTATTTCGCAAATACTAAATTACTTTTTAAAGTTGAGAGAAAACAAAACAAAAACAGTCAATAGGAAAAACCCAGAAGAGGTGGTGATGAAGCAAAACTCACTTCTTGGCACTCTGGGTGTTTCTGCCTTCTTAGTATCACAAGTAAGCAACAAGAGAACGTGAGAAAAGGAAACATCTGCCCAATTGAGACACCAAAAAGAACATTCTGGGGACTTTTATTTGCAACATTATAGGAAAACATCTAACAGGTACACATCGAAAAGCAAAACATGATTATAGTTGAGGGAAGACAATCTAACTGGAAAAGTCGAAAGCCTGTCAGCTAATGTTAAAGCTGAAGTTAGTTCTGGGTGTGGTTGTTTCTGCTGATGGTGTCAAGGCTGTATCTGGGAATGTGCTCACTCCTGACCTTGCCTGTCTGCAGCCTCAACTACAGGGCTGCAAGACAGGGCTTGGGAGAACCAGCTCAGGAGACTAGTTGCGAGACCTCCATGTAACTGTTGGAATTATTGCCATATTGGAAAAAGAATGGAGGAAGCAAGAAAAAGAAGTTAACAGGAGGGCACTGACCAAAAATGCAAATGCACTGACAGAAGATGACCAACCTCTGCAAAGTAGTTTTTCTTACCACAAACAACTGGATAAAGTGCTGTGAAGGTAGCCAGGCCCATAACGGCTTATCCTAGTGTATGGTGACTCAAACTGAGAGGGTATCTGACTATTCGTGGACCTTCAAATCAACTCAGTGGATCACAGACAGCATTTTTAAAAAATGAAACACAATTAAGTAGAATATGTCAGAGAACACTGCACAGGATAAGAGTAAATATTATTGTATGTAGTGTGTGTGTGTGTGTGTGTGTGTGTGTGTGAGAGAGAGAGAGAGAGAGAGTATGTGTGTGTGTGTGTGTGTGTGTGTGTGTGTGTGTGTGTGTGTGTGAATCCCCAGGGCACCTTCTTGGCCATGAATTCTTCCATGGCCCCTCGCTCAGTCTTCTCTAATGTGTATGTTAAGGAATCATGAGAATCAAATTTAGTTATACTCCCAGAGCTAATTGATTTCAAAATGGTCAGCTGTTGTTTGACTTTTCTTTGGAAAATTTCTATCCTATGGAAATAAATCCTATGGAAAGGATTTATGTTACCATTCTGTCATTTTCTGCACTGAAATCTATACTATTCTGAATTATTTGGGAAAAAAACATTCTAGATAAGCAATTTTCTTGGCAGGGGGAAGGGGACTGTCTTACTCACACACACTCCATCTGGCACCCATCTTCAAGACTGAGGACTCTCCAGTGGGCCCCCTTTGGATCTGTGTATTCATCTGTTAGAGAATCTCACAGATGCCACCAGCTGGTCAGTTGGTGTCTTTCTTCTAACCGACAACCCAGCCATCTCAGTTTACCAAGTACAGGTGTGGGCTCTTACTTGTTGCTGAATGCTGTAAGTTTGCTTCTTCACTCCAGACGTTTTTATGTCCACTTGAGAACCTGGAACCATTCTGGACACTCAAGAGTACCAAACTTGAAAATTGAAGCTCTGCTCACTTGAGTTATCCATACAAAATCTCTCCTCACTCAAAACATACTATCTTAATATCGGGTTTTTTTGTTTGTTTGTTCTGGTACTAGGAATTGAACCCTGGTGCATTCTACTTTGAGCTACACCCCCAGCCCTTCTTTTATTTTTAATTTCGAAACAGGGTTTGGCTAAGTTGCTGAGGACCTCACTAAATTGTTGAGACTGTCCTTGAACCTGAGATCCTCCTGTCTCAGCCTCCCAAGTACTGGGATTACAGGTGTACATCACCACTCCTGGCTCTTAGTATCATTTTCCAAAGTGAGATTTTAGGATTTTATTGTTATCACTTACAATCAAGTATTAGCCCTTTTTCTTCCTTGTGCTGCTCATTCCCATCCCAAATTCAA
>PVLC010014705.1:0-37768 GCA_004027655.1 Graphiurus murinus | reverse complement strand
AAAAAAAAAAAAAAAAAAAAAAAAAAAGGTCAAATATAGAAAACAAAAGACTAAATCTATGATCCTACAACCTAGAGTTCATTATTTAATAAATTAAGTGAATATTCTTTCATTTTTTGAGTGTGAATAAGAACAAATGTGTATATGTGTATGTGTTTATACATATGCATATATACACATATAAATGTATTGGTAAGTAGAATTATAAGTGTATATGCTGACAGATCTCCATTTTTTTCTTATCTACATTGGATATACTGCTTTAGCAGCTTTAGGAATAAGGTTACAATTCTCTAATATTCAAACAGTACTGACATAAAACACCCACCAGCCCAGCCTGAGGCTCCTGAATAATTTTAGGAATATATAAGAAACCCCTACATATTCCTCAACCTGACCTAATGGCTGCTCCCATCTGCCCACTGAGGGTGTGCCTAAGATTTAAGTAAGAAAGGGACCTGAGTATGATTTATCCCAGCTAGAACCTCCTGGGCCAGAAATGTTGTCTCTCTTGTGTCCTGCTGTGACCCCATTGCTCCAAACAATACTTGTCACATAGTAGATGTTCAATAAATATGCTAAGTGAATTAATGAATTAACACTTTTTTCAGGGGGTGGGGTACTGGAGATTGAACCCAGAGGCATTCTACCTCTGAGCTACACCCCCATCCTGATTTTTAAAATTTTTATTTTGAAAGAAGACCTTGCTAGGTTGCTGAGAGTCTCACTACTTGCTTAGTCTGTCCTTGAACCTGTGATCCTCCTGTCTCAGCCTCCCAAGTACTGGGATTTTAGACCTGTGCCACCACACCCTGCTGAATTTACGTTTTCATTTGAACAGGCAACAAACATTTATTGAATATTTTTGATGTGTTGAGTCCTGTGTTGGGGATTAGCAGTGCATGGAAACAAAATGAAAGAAAATGTAAACAAAATGAAAATATGATGAATTTAAAGATAAGCATCTTTTAAATACAAACTAGGTTCCCATAGAGGGCAGAGAGCTTCTTGGCATATGAGGTATTCAAGCAGACAACACAAGAATGCTGACCGAGGCCATGGACAAAGTTTCTACTTTCGGAGGGACATTGGACTAAATGACCACCAATGACTATTCCAGTGTAAAATTCTGTGATTGAATAAATTATAGTTTATCTATTCCAACTTATTTGTCATAACCACTGAATAGCACACAGAAAGACTCTAAAAGAGATAAAGCTACAAATGAAAAACAAATGTTCTGATGAGATCCAAATATTTGTTGATAATAAAGAAATTTCTTGAGAAGCCTGCAGGACATTTGATCTTGATAAGAAACATAACTTTTAAATAGTGGAATTTTGAGAAGTCTTAAACACCAGGGTGTTTTTAAACATTTGTTTTTTTAATCCAATACATCTACCCCATATTCAAAATCTATCTACAAACAAAATAACCAATAACTAAGACAATTAAGCCTTTTTTTTGGGGGGGGAAATATTAGGAATTGAACTCAAAGGTGCTTTTTAGTTAGTTTTTTTTTGTTGTTGTTTTTGATACAGGATCTTGCTAGGTTGCTAAGAGTCTCTCTAAGTTGCTGAGATTGATCTAGAACCTGTGATCCTCCTGTCTCAGCCTCCCAAGTACTAGGATTACAAGTGTGAACCACCATATGTGGATAAAAAAAGCTTCTGATAAATCTTTTTTGAGAAAAACAAAAGGTCTTGATGTGGTCATTGTCTGGCCCATCAGAGTTCAACACTTTGAGACCAAAATTTCTTCATGTTAGTCTTACTGACTTGAGATTCAGAATTCATTCCTCTATTCCTTCATTCAAGAAATACATGATGGAGCTGGCATGGTGGCACATGCCTGTAATCCCAGTACTTGGGAGGCTGAAACTGGAGGATTGCAGGTTCAAGACCAGCCTCAGTGACTTAGCAAGACTCTTAGCAAATTAAAAAAAGGTTTGAGGGTTTATCGTGGATGTAAAGTGCTTCTGGGTTCACTTCCTGTACCACAAAAAAAGGAAAAAAGAAAAAAAGAATACATGACGGGGAGGGAAAAAAAGGCCTTAGTGAAGAGCTGCTAAGTGTAAAATACTTTTACAGTATTACACTATTAATAATTTCAACAGGAAAATGAAATAATCTATCATATATCTGAGCAGACTTCTAAAAAGTTAATTTTATCACAGTCATAATCACCCATTAAATAAAATGTAAAAAATGGAAACAGTACAAATATTACCCATAATCTTCACTTAATATGTAACTACTATTTATTTTCCTATGATTTTCTTTTAGTGTTTTTAGGCATATAATTTTATATAATTGTGATATTGCTATAGAAACTATTTTGAACTTTAAAATATTAATCATTGGATATATTGATAGAAATATCTTAGTTTATTGGAATGTAAACCTTATTCTCTAGAACTTTGATATATGTGCCCTGGCTTTCCACTGTACATGTTAGGCATAACTCTTGAATTGAAAAAAAAAATATATATGTAATACATAGGTTGTACTTAAACAACATCAGCAAAGGTTAACATATTATACTTTAGTCAGTATAATGGCTAAATTACAAAATTAGATTACAGATTAGCAGTTGGATACTTAAATAGAACCTACAGTGGCAATCATTAGCTTTATACTATGCTATACTTTAACTATAACTAATTATTTGGCCACTGTTTGCTTAATGACCAAGTCCTCTGTACATAGACTCTAAACTCTGCCTTGTTCATCTCTGGAGCTTAGCTTATTGCTTGGTGCAGGCTTGGTTCTTGGTGACTATAATGTGAATAAGTGAATGGCTGTTTTATACACTGGAGGTTTGGACGTAGCCCACAGGCGTCCATCCACTTACTCATCCATCATGAAATCTCTTCTGGAATATTCGCCATGTGTTTGGCACTAAGCCTTGAACTACAGATACAGAGCGAAGCAGATAAGGCCCTGCTCTGGATAGAAGAGCTTGCAGCCTGGTGGGATAGGACCAAGGAATAACCTCCAATACCTCTTCTGCAGAACTCTTTTCCCGACATTCCATTGTGCAAACCCCTTCTTTATTTTAAGGTATTGTTCCTCCGAATCACCAATATGCTGGATGGTGGGCTTGTGAGTCCTTAGTAACATAGGGTGAACTAGTCTCTCAGGTTTTGAAGGGAGGAGAAGGAAGCAGGTCATGTGACTATAGGAGTAGCACTCCCAGGCAATCATTTTCTCCCTTCCCTACAGTAGGAGCCCTGGGTCGCAGGGAGGCAGCAACGTATCAAAAACATGCCCAACTGGCCGAGCCACAGCTCAACCCACCCTCTGAGCTTCAGGCTCGGCCTCCTTACTGCCCAGGAGGAGATGCAGATGGAATGAGGCTGCTGGTGCACACACCTGCCACTCTGCAGATGGCTTCATCTGTTCAACTTCATATCTGGAGAAAGCCCTTCCAGCTTCTTGCACCATACGCCATGAAGACATTAGCTGTGCCTCCTTTTTCCTCCTCCCTGGGGGCAGCGCTGGGCAGAAAGGAGGCTGTGCTAGAGAAACATCAGACCTGGATGCCGACACCAGGCAAACTCTCCTTTATTGGCACAAAGCTCCTCTGGGCTGTCCCTCCAAGAAGAGGAGCACCCAGGTGCTGAGCAGCACCAAGAAGCTGTTGGTAACTGAGGCTGCTGTGAAGGGACCACAGAGGCCTGCCAGGCTCCTGCCTGTCCATCGGGGGGCTCATTCTGGGCCACAGATTGTCACATAAGCCTGAGGAAAAGGAGATTCCCCTCTCCTTTCCTGATTCACCAGGAGCAAGTACATCCAAACCAGAGCTACATTGTGGGGATCCTGGGTGTCAGTCTCATGCTCTCAGTAATTCTTAGCTTCCTGGTTAGTTAGGTAGGTTGGGGTGGAAGAGAAACACACAAATAAAAATAAGGGCAAATGTCTGTCTGTTGGTCTTGGAGAAGAAAGCTCTGCTTCCGACCTCAGGGAAGCTGTGGGGAGGGACACAGGGGACCTTCCTAGGCTGTGCTCCTCAGGAAGGCATGTTTTTTAGTTTACGTGGTCTTACATTTCAGTAGTGCTCCTATCTTTCAAAGGATAGCAAAAAGTCATAATATGTAAAATGAGAGTTGGGATGGTTGGGGACATGAGTTCTGTTTGTTGACTATAAACCTGAATTCAAGGAAATAACTGCTCATTTCTGTAAGAGTCATTATTCAATGCTGATTTCACCCAGTTGGTTGAAAAGACAAAATACTAGAATATTGATGGTCATGTTAAGATGGGAAGCAGGTAGATAGGGTGTCTTTACTCCCAGTTTCAGCAAATGAGGAAAATGAGGTTACTTAAAAGTCCTAGGACGCCCTGTGGGAGACTCAATCTGCTCTGGGAGCTTTCTGAGGGCAGCAGGAGAAGGAGCCAAAACTGACATACGCAGTCCACACCTGCAGCCGATCAGGCCTCTTGGCAGCTTACTCTTTTTCAGTGTTGCCTCCTTTTCTTCTAGACCCCTAATTACAGCCTCTCCTTGTATGTGTCAGTTCCTCCCACACCCACTTCATGACCACAGGGACCTCATCAGTTTTGTTCACCTCCTGTGTACACTGAAACGGCCCCCAAGGCACCTTGAGGCGCTTACCAAATGTGTGCAAGGTTAGTGCCTTATTGCAGGAATTCTGCACACTTGGCCATGACATTTTTCTGCCCCTGTTGCCTAATCAATCAAATGGGAATAATGGCATATCCTTTTACAAGGATTGGTGGCCTCTCTCTCAGCTGGGAAATGTCATTTCTCAGGAATTGCTGCCCTTCCCCAGGGGCTTGAAAAGCTGCTGGGGGCATGGGGACATTCTCCAAGATGCTCCCTCATGCCTTGGCCTGTCCGAGCTCTTTCCCCGCCCATGAGTTAATGGGAAAGAGGATATTACCTGGACAACACTCGCTCAAATCATTGATTTGGTCACTAATCATTTGTCTGGACTCTCCTGTGGCTCCTTCCCTTTGCCACATCCTGAGTCAGGTACTTGGGGACACACTCAGAAGCTGCTGCCCATGCAGACGCTGGCACGCTGTGGTAATGAGGACATGTGGGTGTCAGGGGAGGTACCCAGAGAGATCTTCTAATCTCCAGTGAATCTCCAAGGACGAGCACAAATTAGCCAGCAAGAGTAGGTGTTCTAGGTGGAGGGGTGGGATGATGAAAGCCAAGAATGCCTGAGAACTCCTGGCAAGCTGGGAATCCATGTCTGCATGTTTTCTTAGGGCGTGCAAGGTTTCATGGTTACTCTTTGTTCCTAATCATGGCAGCAGGGTGATGGCATTTGCTCCAGGTGAGAACCGGCTTTCTTTGCCTCTTTGGGGACTTTCTCACCTTGGAGTGCCTGCAAGAGCGGTCACCCAGGAAGTTTCTGAGAAACCACACTCCTGGCCAGCTGATGCCAGTGAGGGGATGAGAAGGCATCTGTTTCCAGCTACTTCCTGCAACAAGGATCCCCAGAGAGCCCTATTATATATATGATTCAGGAGGAAAGACTTCTTGTCAACAGAGCGGGGAGCGGGAATGGAGTGTCATTCCACTGAAGGGGCCTGAGTGCTCAACTCTGAGGCTTCCTGGAATCTCAGAATTGAAAGAGTCTGGAAGCTTTGTGCAAAAGCCCAGTGGGCAGCATGCTTGTCCTCAGCTGGCTGCAGAGGAACAAGGAGGCAGGGGGGTAGGGTGGGGGGGGGGCAGGCTGGGAGGCTAGGAGAGGCACACCTGGCCAGCCTGTTTCTCAGCACAGCAGGCTGCCTTGTTTCCCCACAAGCTGGTCTACACTGTTGGAGTGATTTAGCTCACCCCCTGCATTGTGCATTTAAACACATGGACCCAGAGACATTGATCGTCATGCCTGAGATCACACAGTTATTAAGGGGAGGGAATACACCCAGGACCTAGGGTCTTGTAAAGGGATGCATGGGCTGGGTTTTATTCGTGGGTGAAAAACAATAAGGCCTGGATTTCCATGAGATCACTATGCCCCTCCTAGGAGGTAAAGCCTCTTTCTCAGCGCAGGCAAACTCCAGGTTCAGTGGCACCTTCGCACCAAGAACTAATCAATGGCTCATTTCCTTATTCAGGCTCCTCACAGGTTCATGTTCTCACCAGCAGCTCAGATTCATGCCCCAGTCAACTCATGTTCTCATTACTAGCTCCTACCTACCAGCTGAGGAAAATGGAAAGGATTTAAAACTTGTTTTTTAAATTAGTGCATTGTAATTAGACATCATAATGAGGTTCACCATGATAGAAACATACATACACATAGCACTTGGTATGTGTCCCTACAGATTCCCACCCTGCTCCCTCACCTTCTCTATACATAATAGTAAAATTGGTATTGATAACTTCATATATAAACATGGCAATATTTGACTTGTTTCCTTCAAACCTAATGGGGAAAAATAAAAATTTCAGCCTTCAACCTGATGGCCCATTTGGTCTCATTGAGCTACCTCAGGACTTAGGATGCAATGAGAATTGCTTTATTATTTATCTCCCATCTTTTCACCTCCTTCACTGGAACCACAGACTAGAAGGCACTGTTGGGGTGATTTAGCTCACCCCCTGCATTATACATTTGAACACATGGACCCAGAGACATTGATCATCATGTCTGAGATCACACAGTTATTAAGGGGAGGGAATACACCCAGGACCTAGGGTCTTCTGTGTCCTGCTCAGCACTCAGTCCACTACCTTGTGCTGCTTCCTCCCTCACATCTAGCCACAAATATTTTCTTGCATTCTTTCCCCCAGTCCTTCATGGCTTTGTAACCAAAGCACAATGTTCTTTATATAAATGGTACTTAAGAAAAGTGTTGCCCAACTTTTTATTTGCTTGGAGTTGTGATGTCAATTTGCAGAAAATGCTCTAGAAATGTGTGGGGGAAACTCTGTAAGACACCCTCCAAAGTTTGCCCCAGAAAGGCAACTCTCTCTCTTGGTTTTCAAGGACTAGGGCAGTGATGTCATTCATTCTCAAGAACAAGCCAAACTTATCTCTTAGTTCAGAGGTAGAACACCCCTCGGTTCAATACTCAGGAAACACACACACACATGCACCCACACACACTTATGGGAAAAGATTTTTTAAATCTTTCACACATGTATAAGTCATGTATAATTTATTATTGTCAAATACAACAAATGTGGTTATCTTATGATCTTAAATGTATTCTACACACAATTTGTCTTTTTTTTTTTTACGAGAATTGCTTTGCTTTTGTTGGTATCAGGTCAATAGTGAAAGCCAAAGCCAATTTTTGAGCAATATCTGCAAAACTGTTAGGGTTTTTAAAATTACTTCTTTTTTTAACTTTTACCATGTCCACTTCAACAGAACCAAGGATGTTTCTTGTCTCAAGACAAGAATGATCTAAAGATGATGGTTTTTATCGTGAACCTTTTGTAAAACAAACAAAAAAGCTTAATGCAGGTTTTAATCCAGACAAATCAGCCTAGTAAAAAGGAAAAGGTATAAAGTGTCATGAGATTTTCTACCCTTGGAGTTTGATGCTTTTCCTTCTGTAAGGGGAAGTTGTTCCCCATGACCTGAACACAAAAACAACTAGACAGGGGGCAAAACTCCCATAAATGCACTTTATGAGAAGCAACAAGCACTTGAAAATTAGCACATTTCTCTTCAAATTTTGGAGCATTTTGGGTGCTCTGGGTGAATAAATGAGAAGTAGTAAAGAGCGAAGCAAATATGTAGACTCCATCCTACAGTGAGTCTTGCGGCAGGATGCACAGTTACTTGATAATTTGCTCCTTGTTGACTTGAGAGCCAATGGCTAAATGTGAACAATGAAATGCAAGGTGAAGATTAGATCCAAACACTGTTAAGCTAGGAAACACATTTTGATAGTCTGCATTTTAGGGTGAAAAAAAATTTCCCTTGTAGGTGGGGAGGGGGCTCTAGCTACTTTGGAAGAAAGAGTGGAATGGCCCTTCCTCCATTATGCTGGGCAGTATGGTGGCAGCTTACATTTCAGGACACCTGGGGATGACTATTGTCCACTGATGGATCTTGAGCACCTAAAGCAATGGTTGGTGCAAACTAAATACTCAATAAATATTT
This sequence comes from Graphiurus murinus, assembly GCA_004027655.1. Classification (NCBI taxonomy): domain Eukaryota; kingdom Metazoa; phylum Chordata; class Mammalia; order Rodentia; family Gliridae; genus Graphiurus; species Graphiurus murinus. Next base: position 29,670 of record PVLC010014705.1, on the reverse strand, counting down.
ATAGGGATGAATGAATGCTTGGTCAAAAGAGGTAACTCTCTCATGTTGCTAAGATGAATGAGAACTTGGAAATGTGTTCCTATAACCTTGAGTTGGAGCTTGGAATGCAACCAGACCTTTCCTGTACAAGCTGTATCCTATGTAGTGGCTGAAATAGTTATCATAATAGTGTTCCTGGCATCATAATTACTTTAAGCACCTGTGACTTAGCCTGAGGCCCTTGTTACACTATGATACCATTTCCATGATAAAAATCCATTCTCAGTCCCCAGAGCTGAGTTATGCTTGAAACTTTGTTTTCACTGTAGCTATTTTGCAATTTGTTCACAAATAAAGCATTGCTAGGAAACTTAAATAGCCTTTGGTCTTGTGACTGATTCCTAGCAGAAAAGGTAGTATAGCATCAGAAATGCCTCTATGACATTTTTTTTTATTGTGGCACTAGGAGTTGAACCCAGGGACATTCTACCACTGAGCTACACTCCCATCCCTTTTTATTTTTTATTTTGAAACAAGGTCTCACTAAGTTATCATTTTCTGGCCTTGAACCTGTGGTCCTACTGTTTCAGCTTCCCAAGTACTGGGATTATAAGTATGTGCCACTGTGCCTGGCTGCTATGATACTTTTTTATGTGGTCCAGTAAGACCAGAAGACTTTAAATAAACTGTGGAGGGGTTCTTCTAGTGAGTGATCTGGCTAAACAGAATATGGCACAGAAATGTCACAGTGGGTCACCAGCAACCATGATTTTCTACAACTTGTAGATGAACAGGATCATATCAGGATATTATCCCAGAAGATCATAATGTTGGGCATGACACAGTCTAATCAGTTCTGAGAAATGTCCAGACCATCACATATGATGAACAGCCTCGTAGTATGCTGCTGCAGATTCATTTAGCCATCCCAACTTGCTCTCTGGGGAGTGGCTCTGGCTTGAGCAACAGAGGTCTCAGGTGCACTTGGTGTCAAGGACACGGATATCCAGGTAGAATATACCCCTTCCTGCACATGCAGCACCTGAGGCCTTGGCAGGAAGTCTAAGGGTCTCTGGCTGTAAGATGATATCACCCTGGTGGTGGAGGGGCTGATCTTGGCTCTGAGAGGGTCCCAGACTCACTGTACAGATATACTTGCTGGGACATGAAGTGGCATCTCAACCATGAGGCTGACAGGTCTTGTTAGGGGACAAGGGAAGAGTTGGGAGCAAAATCTAACACTAAGGCTAAAAAGGAATTTTTAAGTAGTTGAAAAGGTATGGGGTTCCAGCCAGGATTTGGAGATCAAGGAAGAGGTAAAGGACAGCGTGTGTGTGTGTGTGTGTGTGTGTGTGTGTGTGTGTGTGTGTGTGTACTAGGGATTGAACTTAAGGGCATTCTATCCCTGAGCTACATCCCCAGCCTTTTTTATTTTGAAAAGGTTATGGGGTTCCAGCCAGGATTTGGCTTTTTATTTTGAAACAGGGTCTCACTAAGTTGCTGAGGCTGGCCTTGAACCTGTGACCTTCCTGTGTCAGCCTCCCAAGTACTGGGATTACAGGCATGTGCTACCATGGCTGGCAGCACTGACCCCTTAAATAAAGGCACCGTGACTGTCAGTGTGTGTCCCATCAGGGGCTCCTCTGGTAGCATCCAGCTGCAGTGATGCTACTAGGCTCAGGTGTGGGCGGGGGGAAATCCATGAAGGGCACTAAGCCACCTGAGCAGAAATGCTCGCACCACAGTGAGCTTCATTTTCAGTGATGGTAAAGAGGGTGCTTCTGGTACCAAGCTCATATGCCACCAGCTTGGTTAGCAAAGTGGGGAAATATTTGCCTCTTTTCCAAGAGGACCAGTGAAAGTTCCAAGGCTGCTGTTCAGCAACCTAGCTTGGATCATAACCATGACTTTGAGCAACCAGGCCTGGAGCAAGTGAACCCCTTGGGTTGGGATTTGTAGAGAACTGGCTTCTCAAGAAAAACGGAAAAAAAGGAAAGGACATGAGTGCTAAGCAGCAAAAGATCACATTCCCATACTTTTTAATTGCAAAATACGTGACCAGATATAAGTCAAAGATAGAACTTAAATGAGTGACCAGTCACTCCAGGCTGCCAATGTTCCTAAAAAGTGAAGGGATTTCCCCTAGGAAATTTTTTTTTTCTAAGTAAAGGACACTCAAGTACTTGCTCTAGAAAATAACCACGTGATTTACAAATGTATAAACCGGAAACTAGTGGAAGGCAGGCAGGAGGCTGGGAAAAAACTCCTGAACCCCGTCACCAAATACAGATGGCATCATTTAGCATAAAGGAGGAAATGAGGCAAGAATTGAAACCATGAAGTGGGTAGTGTGTGTGTGTGTGTGTGTGTGTGTGTGTGTGTGTGTGTGTGAAGAAGGAGTGGTGTGTCATCAGCGCTAACTTGTAGCCTGATGAAACCTCAGGTAATTTCCTTTATTGTGCTGTTATTAATGATAGTGGCGTTTTTGAAAATTTCTTCTTTATTACTTTCCAAGTTAATCTAATCTTGCAATCAAGTTTTCTCCATCAGGTAAGGTCCCTGCCATTCCTCTGTGAAGAACCTTGCCAGTTTCATGGAGAGAGAAGACCCTTTTCTTCTTCATGCTAATGTCTTACTGCTTTTTGAACCTACCACGATGGTAGCACTATTTGTGTCGCTCTCTAATTTTTATTAGTTGGAGAGGCTTGATCAGGTAAGAGCCATTTGGTGTCAGATGCATCCCCTGGCTTCTCTGAAACTCACACTGGGACCACATAGGAGTATTATGGGAGTTCAGTGAAATAAGCTGATGCATAATAAGTCTTAGCATGAGAGCTGCATACAGTGAGAGCTCAATGGATATTGGCAATTAACATTCTAGTGTTTGTTCTTACTAAAATAATAGAAGTTGTGGTAATTGTCATCTGTATGTCCTTTATGAGATAGGGAAGTCCTTGAGGGCAGAGACCACTCTGAGGTTATAGCAGCTACTTTATGTAGAAAGAAAAAATGATAGCCAGGCATGGTAGTGCATGCCTGTAATCCCAGTACTTGGGAGGCTGAGACAGGAAAGTTGCAGGTTTGAGGCCAGCCTCAGCAATTTAGTGAGGCCCTCAGCAACTCAGTAAGAACCTATTTCAGATAAAAAATAAAAATCCTGGAGGTGTAGCTCAGAGAAGAGGTAGCTACCAGTATCAAGAAAATAAATAAAATAAAATAAAAGGAAGAGTAGAAGGAAATATGAGAACAACAAAGAAGGTAGCAATGTCAGGTTTATCATGTAGTGACAGCTCCAAATAGCTAGAGCTGGCCTGTCCAGCAAGAAGGAATCTTATGCTACTTTGTTTTATATATGAGGAAATGCAGGGGCCAGGCAAGGCTAAGGAGCATGCCCAGAACTGCAGCAGGCATTATCAGTTCTCTTCTGGGTTACTGCCCACAGACTGTGTCACCTGGGCTAGCTTTATTGGCCTCTTCATTTTCCCTAGCAAATGCCCATACGACTTGATAAACCTTGCTAGTGTCTGCCACTGGGAGACTAGGGTGTTTCCTATCCACTCCCACGTGGAAACTGAGGAGAATGTAGGTACTTGTGAAAATTTAATGTTGTTGCATCTCTTTAGCATCTCCCTTGTGAAAACCAGACAGCAGCCATTAATGAATAACATGATCCTGGTCTTGATCATGTGGGCTCCAAGGGACCAAACCCTGTCTTCAACTGTAATGAGAATTGATAACTCCAATAGCATGTTATGAGGCAGGGAAAAAATAATAAGAGCTTTTTTCTTTGAATATAGGTTTGGACTAAAGTGCTCCAAAAGATTATCACCTTCCTTGGGAAACAGGTGCATAGTATAGCAGATCTAAAAGCTAGGGCAGCGCATCTACAGCTCAAACTGGAGGGAATATCAGAAAGGAAACTCATCCCTGTGTTTGAGTGGGTGTGGTTCCTCAAAGTGAGTGAAAATTAATAGTGAGACTTGACAAGCGTGCTTGAAAAGGAAGGTGGGAACGGACTTGAGGTAAGACAATCAGGTTGTGTGTTACAATGTCTGTAACTTACTTTGAAATGTTTATCATAGCAGAGTGTTCTTGTGTGTGTTCCAAGTGCCACTATACTCAGGTACAGCCATTTGCCCTGAGGGGGAACTCACACCCTTGGATGGAGGGCCAGCATTGTAATTAGGAAGCCCACACCCCAGAAGCACCTCCTTCTGGAGCCTCTACGATCTTTAACTACCATCTACAGCAGAGGTTTTGCTGGTTAGCATATTCAAGGTTAGAAATATGTTTCCACTGATTAAACCAGTGGCTTTTAAATTAAGATAATGGGTGCTACAAATGAGACTTCCTGAGCAAACTTGTAGCTATGAAAATATGTGGATTATCTAAAATATTTTAGAGTAGCTCCCTGGTCTTGCTTGAAAGAGTATAACAATCTAGCCAGTTTTGTAGCTCTTAGTTAATACAATCCCATGTCCAGATTTGGATTCAGAAGATTCTAGTCACGTGATTCCTATTATAAGATGAACTGAATTCTGTCCTGAAAATTGTTGTTATATTTACCTAAAATGATGGTGTGATATCAGGAGCTGTAGCAGCCATGTTTTAATTACAAAGGGACAAACCCAAGGACAACATCTTATGTCTGCTAGTTACTCAGTGCTCCCTAACAAGTTACACCAAAACTTAGTGGCTTAAAACAACAATAATCATTTATTATCTACCCCAGTTTCTGAGTCAGGAATTTGAAAGCAGCTCTGACTGGAAGGCTTGTCCTGAGGTTGTAACCAAATGTTGGCTGCAGCTGTAACTATCTGAAGGCATGGCTGGGGCTGAGGGACCCTGCTTTCAAGACCACTTGCTCACAAAGCTCGCAGGTTGGTCCCGCTTGCTAGAGGGAAGCCTTAGTTTCTTACCATGTTGGCTTCTCCATAGGTCTTGGGCTTCCTCTCAACATACTAGTGAATTCCATAGGTCCTCGGCTTCCTTACAATGCAGAGGCTGAGTTTTAAAGAACTCATCCTGAAAGAGAAAGCCAAAGTAGCCCTGAGACACCTAAGCAATGGGACCACTTCTGTCCATGAAGATGCTACCTGCTTCCTGCAATAGAAAACAGACTAGGTTTGGTTTTAGTTCTGCAGGAGGAAAATTGCTTGACCTTTTCATTTGAATAAGCAATCTACTAAGTAGTTAAATTTAAGAAGGGAATAAAAAATAAATTAACAGAAACATGAGTCTTAATGTCCTTTATATATGCCTTTATAATTTTCCATGAAATAATTTTGTTGTTGTTGTTTTAAGAAAAGTAAATTAGTCATCTTTTCTGGCAGCTTCAAACTATCTGGTCTCTGGTTCTTAAAGGAGTCATTAAGTTCACAGAAGAGTAACCTAACAGCCCCATCAAATACCCACTCTCCCACCTGGAATTTGGGAGCTGGTGTGGTGTGCAGGCTCATGGGCATCCCTGAGGGAAAGACTCTTCATTCAGCTCCTGTTGGCTGGGGCACAGTGAATCCAAGATAAACTGAGGGCATCCAGGAGTGATCCCAGCTCCCATCTAGCCATTGGGCTGATAAATTTTCCTCTGCTTCTTCTCTTTCCCCAAAACGTTGATTCTCCTGCCAAGAGAATGTCCCGGCGTGTGCAGATGCAAAAAGCAAGGCAGAAAGTTTGTTTTGCCTGGAGGTTGACCTTGAACTCTCAAAGGAGCACTTAATACCAAGCGGAAGCACCGTCTTCCAAAGACAACAGCCTTACAGTTCTGGAGGCCAGACTACCATTAACCTCAGTCTCTCCAGGCACAAAAGTTTTCAGAAAAGGTCTTGAGGAAGAGGCTGACCACGAAGATCATAAAAGTGCCCACAGACGTCTCAGACTAGAAGACCAGGTAAATTAAAGAGGGAGTCCCCAGGGGTATATTAATACTGGTTAGGATGCTAGTTTTGGAAGATGCATTAAACCTCAATGGAATAAACTAGAAATGTCAGATAAGTTAGGATTCTGCTTACAATTATTTTTATGGAAATAAGCAGTTTCTTCCTGTGAACTTCACCACTGCTTGTCTTCTCACCGAAACATTCCTTTCTATGATACCTCCATTCTAATACTGGAGAATGAGCGCAGCCAAAGCCCCACCCCTGAGAACTGCACCCACGTGATGAGGCCAGAGTCACATGATGGTCAGGTGACCTATGGAACCAAATAATCCACAGGATGAAGGTTTTCTTTTAGTTTTTATGATTGAAATGGCAAGCTCTTCAACATGCCTCTCAATAGCTACCCACCTTATGAAATTGTCCAGAATAAGTCTGTGTAACCACTTTTGTTTTGAATATAAAGAACTCCATTCTTATTCATAGAAGTCTCTTGCTTCAACTAATATTGAACACAATACCTTAAAGTGAAGCTATGTTATTAAATGTCTTAGGAAGCTCAGGTGTCTCTCCTCACTCTACAGACAGAGGGCCTGGACCTATTGGTTTGACTTGCTTGGCTAATCAGCTTCAGTAGCTAGAGATAGCTTCTGGGAGAGAAACATGGTGGGGTGGGGGCAGGGGGGAGCTATAAAAGCCAAGTGTTCTGGCAGAATGTCTCCTAGCTTCTGAGCACCTAGAACAATTGTCCCTGTTTTTCCTGGACTGAGCAATCTCATGATGTTTAAATCAGGAAAGTCCTGGGACCAGTTAGTCACTGTATCTCCAGCTAACTGGTATCCATAGAGGTAGCAGAGTGCAGGATTTGCCTTGTGGGGTCCCAAGTAGTCGAATTAGGGCTTAATCTCTACTATTGAACTTGCTCTGCAACCTTGAATAAGCTACTCAACTTTCTTGCTCCTTAACTATCTCATCTAGAAACTAGGAAAGACAACATATTTCATACATTATTATTATTATTATTAGTAGTAGTAGTAGTAGTAGTAATAGTAGTACTAGTAGTAGTAATAGTAGTAGTAGTAGTACTGGGGATTGAACCCAAGGGCATTCTACCTCCAAGCTACACCCTAGCCCTATTTTATTTTTCATTTTGAAACAAGGTCTCACTAAGTTGCTGAGATCCTCTCTATGTTGCTGAGGCTCATCCTTCTAAGTACTGAGATTACAGGCATACACCACCACACCCAGCTTGTATTTCATACATTATGAAATAATGTACATAGAATGGCTCTGGGTGTGCTGAGAATACAGAAAGTACTCATAAACATTAGCTATTATTGTTGTTGTTGTAATTAATAGTATTTGAAATACCAGGGCTTCTTATTTCTTCAGTAGTGGGGTGGGCAATTCTGTAGGAAAAAGAACGGCGATTCATGTAGCTGAGGTCAGTCCAGACCTATCAAGAAGAGGTCAAACAACATTCTTGACAGCTTAGGAAGGTGGGGAATTGTGCAGTTGTGCTATTCCTCTTAGAAACTGTTTAGCAAAATAAGATTTTACTTTAAAATTTGGGGTGCAGGTTTGATTATCTGGAAAAGCCTGGTAAATGGAATTCTTGGATATGGAGACATGGCTCTGTGTGCACGGGTGAGGCTCTGCAGGCCTTACCAGTGTCCAGGCTGGGGCACCGGATGCCTGGGAGCCTGTGCTCATCTCTCCTCCTGTGCACAGTATCACAGTATTGGCCTGCAGACCCTTGCTGTGTGCTGTGGAAAACCTCCCCACTCCCCCGCTGCAGCTGCAGGCACATGTGTTTTCCATCAGTGTTCAATTGGAGTCTGCTTTTGAAGCTTTTATTTCCTGTCATTTGGCCTGCAAATTTTTGCTGAGTCATTTGACCTCATGAAGCTTCTGAAACAGTCATCACATGACCAGAAAAAGCTATCCTGGGCTCACAGTTTGGCTGTAGGCTCCTGTTTTTTTCAAACTCATTTAAAGCGTATTCACTAATTAAGACACAGGCGTGTATCCAACCTTGAGTTAGAAACCTGTAGCCCACTATGAGGTGTATGCCTGGCTTTGTTCACAGAGTCTGTTTTCTAGTGAGGGGGACAGGCCAAAATTCAGGGAGTTCACTGGGGACCTTAAGAAGCTCTATAATCTATAAAAAGAAATGTATACCATGTGACTGGGAAGCACAGAGTAATCTATTCTGAGCCAGGAGAATTACAACGGAAGCCCTTCAAGCTAGGTTTTGGCTTTATCGCCAGGGAGTGGTATGACCATAGCAAGGTCTTAGAAAGATACCTGGGTGAAGGAGGGAACTTCTGTCAGCAGTTATGTGTGGGATGCAGGAAGACAGGGGAGAGGAGAGGTGTTAGTTATAAGATACAGCTGAGAGTTGATGAGGGAGGAGAAAATAGAAGGGAGGGAAGAGAAGAGACATTTGGGAGGTGGGAAGTGGAGATTTATCTACATCCTATTTTAATATAATACTTGAACAGGGTAGGGGCAGCAGGGAACAGAAGAGCAAATTGGATCACAGTCTGGGTAGAGCATGAACTACAATAAACAGTGAGGAAATGGGTCATCTAGCTGAGAAAACCAGAAGGTCCAACAGCCCCTTACAGATGGTTTGCATGTATATGAAAGAGACCCATAAAACCTTTTTCTGATCTTTCAGGCAAAAAGCTTAAGACCTCAAGAATTTAGATGAGGTATGGAAAAAATTTCCAAACGGGGAGGCTTGAACACATTTTGCCTTCAGAATAGATTTTGTTTCCCAGCTTAAATCTTTGTGTCACTGACTTGAGGCAGAAAGCAAGGCCTCCTTCCCCTTGTCTTGCTGGAAGCCAGGCTTCAGCTGTCACTGGTCAGTGGTTTCTTCTTTCACCAGAAAAGACAGCATCATTGTTACTTGAAGGAAAAGCAAAAGCATCGCTGTGCATGTGCCATTGAAAACAGTTGTGCTGAATTCCTTTGTAAATTAGAAATGAAAATATTGAGACTAGCAGGCATCAGCGGGCGTGTGCTGTACAACTATCAAAACCAAATCTCTGGGGTGGCTTGGAACAGAATGCCACTTCAAAGCAGCTTTGGTAGAAAAAAGGAATGCAGTCACCTGTTCCTCAACAATGAAGACATGGTCTGAGAAATGCATTGCTAGATGATCTTGTCATTTTGTGAACATCATAGAGAGTACTTACACAAAGTAGGAGGCCATGACATTAGTATGCAATATAATCTTATAGTACCACTGTCATATGTACAGCCTGTCATTGACCAAATCATCTTGTGGTGCATGGCTATACTACAAGGCAATTGGGACATCTCAGGTCACCCAAGACAGAAAGTGACGGAGACTCACCTGGAGACCTGAGAGTGCCATTCATTCCCTACTTCTCCTAGGTTGGCTGCCTTCTCTCCCTGTAGGCTTTACCACTGCTGCTACCAGATGGTGCTCTGACAGCCTACACACAGGTCACAGGGACAGCCAGAGCATATGTTTCTGTCCAAATTCCAAATTTCTGAGGAAGAGACTCTGGCTCAGCTCAGTGAAGATGATCAAAGAGCTCATGACAGGTAGTGACAACAGGGCCATTCTCAGGGAAAGATGTTATGCTTTTAAAAACCAAGACCTTTTCAAGCAGATACTGGAAATTTGGAGATCAGGAATACATTTAAGAAACGTCAAGATCTTCTAGCACAGAATCATTTAGAAAATTCATATGATGCAATTATATTATCAATTGAGGTGGCCAGAAAAGAAAACACTGGCCAGGCTTTGGCATTCATGAAACTCAGTCAACCAGTCAGAACCATGGCTTTTCAACTCTCTAGTTTTGCTTATGTTATTTCCCTTCCCAGAAATCATATGTATTTGTGGTGTAGGGCATAATTTGCAGCAGTAACTTCAAGTCCTCATCCCATGTCACTATTCCCCACCCCATTCTATTCCCTCTGGTTCTCTTTGTTTGTCTCCTGGATAGACAATCTCAGTGATTTCAAGTCCAGGTTGGATGCCAGATTCCTGCATCTCACCCTTGGATATTTTGGTTTTGGGATTAAGGAGTCTATGTATATTTTTAAAAAGCACTATTGAAGTATAGCTGGTATGCAATAAACTACACTATATGTATTTTTAAATGCATGGTTTAATAAGTTTTAACATATGTATGTGCCTGTGAAACAACCACCAAAACCAAGATAAGGAACATATCCATTCCCCCACAAACTTTCCTCATGCCACTTTATAATTTCTCCCTCTTGCGTCTCTTCTTCTTCTCCATTTCTAGGCAATCACTGATTTGCTTTCAGTTACTGTAGATTATTGCATTTTCAAGAACTTTTTAAAAACAAATGTCTAGCTCTTTTTTGTCTAGTGTCCTTCACTCAGCGTAATGATTTTGCGATTCATCCATGTTGTTGCTTTTTATTGCTTGAGTAGAATTTTATTGGATATATCACAGTGTGTTTACTTACCTGCTAATGGACATATGGGTTATTTCTGGGTTTTGGCTATTAAAAATAAAGCTGTTGGGAGATGTAGGGGGGCACCAAGTGCTGCGTGTATGTATGTCAATGTCAACATGATTTACATTATGATGTGAGATGATAATGCACCAATAAAAGCACATTAAAAAAATAAAGCTGTTGTATATATTGTGTACAAATCTTTATACTTATGTGCTCATTTGACTTAGGAAGGAAGGAAGTAGCTGGAGAATATGGTAGGGATGTGTTTAACTGTATAATAAACTTTCAAACCGGTTTCCAACATGGGTATACCATTTTATATTACCATCAGCAGTGTATGAGAGTTCTGGTTCCTCTACATCATTACCAATACCTTTGTTAGAAACCATTGGCTATGTAGCCGGGTGTGGTGGCGCACACTTGTAATCCCAGCATTTGGGAGGCTGAGACTGGAGGATCCGGGTTCGAAGCCAGCCTCAGCTACCTGGTGAGGCCTTCCGCAACTTAGTGAGACTCTGTTTCAAAATAAAGAATAAAAAATAGGGCTAGGGGTATAGCTCGGAGGTAGAATGCCCCTGAGTTCAATCCCCAGTACCTAAAAAAAAACCATTGGCTATGTATATGCGAGTCTATTTCTGGCCTCTCTAGTCTGCTCCACTATTTGTTTAACTTTATACTAGTACCATATTGTCTTGGTTGTTGTTTCATTGTAATAAATCTCAAAGTCAGGTGATATAAATTCTCTATAAATTCTCCAGTTTCATTTCTCCTTTTCAAAGTTAAGTTCCATTGTAGTTTTTCTAGGTCCTCCACATTTCCATGTGAATTTTGTAATCAATCTGTCAGTTTCTAAATAGTGCCTGCTAGGATTTGGATTGGAATTTCATTGACTCTATGGATCAATTTGGGGAAGAATGTCTTCGATATACAATACTGAGTCTCCTAAGCTGTGAGCATTGTTTATCTCCTTCTTTACTTAGGTCTTCTTTAATTTTTCCAAGCAATGTTTTGTAGTATCCAGGGTCCAAGTCTTGCCCAGCTTTTGCCAGCTCTTCTATCCCAAAGTGTTTAATATTTCTTGATGTTATAATATGTGGCATTGTTTTTTAATTTTAATACCAATTTGCTTATTGTGCATAAATAAAACTTTTCCATTTGAGATAATTATAGACTCATGTGCAGTTGTAAGAAGCAATACAGAGAGATCTAGTTCCCCCAGTGATATCTTGCAAAACTCAGAGCAGTCAAGATGTAGAACTGCCCTATCACCATGAGGATCCTGTTGTTGCCTTTTATAGCCACCCCCCCCCCCAGCCTTGGCCTGTCTCTGACCCCAGCAACCACTAATTTGTTCTTCATTTCTTTTCTTTTGGAGCCTGTTAGCATGGAAAATTATATTGGTTAATACTTGAATGATAATCCATTCTGCATTCCTGGGATAAACTCTGCGTGCCCATAGTAGATTGTTATTTTTATATATTGTTAGTTTTGAAGTGCTAAAATTTTATTAAAATTTTTTGCATTATAAGCCTTATTGGTCTATCTTTCCCTTGAAAGATTTGCTTCCTTTTTCTATCAGAATCATGCTGGTCTCATAGAATGAGCTGGGAAGATCTCCCTCCTCTTCAATTTCTGGAAGCATTTGGGTAGAATATTATAAACACTATTATGTCAATTTTTTAAAATTTTTTAAAGATCTGTAGAATCTGTAGTGATATACCTCCCTCCATCCTCCTCCTCTTCCTCCTCCTTCATACTGGGGATTGAACCCATGGGAATTCTATTTTTTGTTTTGTTTTGTTTTGAAACAGGGTCTTGGTAGGTTGCTGAAAGTCTTACTAAGTTGCTGAGGCTGGTCTTGAACCTGTGAGCCTCCTGTCTTAGCCTCCCAAGTACTAGGATTACAGGCTTGCACCACCAAGCCTGGCTCTCATTCTTAAAGTTTATGTCTTCTCTCTTCTTTCGCCTCAGTCTATTTAGAGTTTTTTTTAAATTTTATTGATCGTAGTGAACTATCTTTTGGTTTCATTGCTTTCCCCCACCATTTTTCTTCCCCCCACCCTTAATTTTGAAAAATTATTAACATTAAAGTCCATTCAGACTTCCTTAGTTTTTACTTAAGGCCCCTTTTGTGGTCCAGGATCACCTCCCGGACACAACATTACATTTAGTGGCTTCTTTTCTCTTAGCTGTGACAGTTTTTCCTGTTTGGGATGAGGTGACAGTTTTGAGGAGTATGGGTCACATATCTTGTAGACTATCTCTTGGGGTTTGGCTAGTGTTTTTCCCATCATTAGTCTGAGACTGTGGAGCTTTAGAAAGAAGACCACAGAGGCAAAGTGCGGTTTTCATCATAGCCTGTCAGGAGTACATCCTATCTATATCATTTATCACTGATGATGTGAATCTTGATCATCTGGATGAAGTAGCACTTGTCATGTTTTCTCTCTGTAAAGTTTCTACTGCCCTCAGTAATGTCATACTCTGTGGAAGAAAGTTACCATGTGCTTTACCCTGGAGGAGTCAGGAGTCAGGCTCCACCTCCTTGAGAGCATCTACTTAAAGTATTTGGAACTCTTTTACAAGAGAGATTTCCTTTCTCTCTTTCTTTCTTTCTTCTTATTTCTTCCTTTTTTCAATCATTTGTTTATATCAGATTTTTGTATGTTTATTTTATATCTTGGTGCATATGTTGCATTTTAAATTTTTATTCATTTTAAAATACATTTTTTATTTCTCTTCTGGTTTGTTTTTTGACCCATGTGTTAGTCATAAGTGTGAAATTTAGTTTCCAAATATTTGGGGATTTTTCAGATATCTTTCTATTATTGATTTTCTATTTAATTCCATGTTGGTCAGAGAACATATTTTGTACAACTTGAATTCTTTTAAATGTAGCAAAACTTGTTCTTTAAAACAGAATATGCTCTTTGAAAATGTACTGTATGCACTTGAAAAGAATGTGTATTCTGTTATTTTGCTGCTATCATTGTTTGGTTTGAGCTTTTTGGTGAGATGCTCTCTAAATGTTAGTTGGCTCAAATTGAAATATACTGTCATTCAACTTACTGATATCTCTACTGATTTTCTTTCTGCTTTTATCAACTATTGAGGAGGTGTTGAGATCATCTGATTATAACTGTGGATTTGTTAATTTCTTGCAATTTTTTTTGTACTGAGGACCCATCCCAGGGCATGTGCAAACTAGGCAGACACTGCCACTGAACTATATATGTTATTAATTATTAATTTCCACTATGATTACATCATCTATGCTCAGGTAAGAGCCGGGTTAGTGATAAGGGGCCAAAAATATTATAAATAAATTCTAAATGAAATAATGGAAATTTTTATTTTTGATAAATAAGCTTGGGTAAGGTCAAAACACTCCAAGAATTATTCAATGTTACTAGAGGCAAGGAATGTGTGTATATATAAATATGAATGCTTACATTTATAAGAAGTTAAATTTGAATAATCTTACTTCTGTACTTTTTAAAAATAACAAAAAAGACTTCTGTACTTTTGAAAAACAGCAAAAAGTGTATAATAATATATATGCTAATTTACACAGACTATATACACACACACACACATACACACACACACACACACACACACACACACACACACACACAAGTCTACCCTTTGGCCATTCAGTCACTCAACAAACATTTGGGGGTGCCTAATATAGATAAGATATGGAACAATTTTCAGTGTCTGTGTAGCACCATCCTGCAACTTTGGGAGTTATACAATAAACCAAAACAACTTTTGAGGGAACTTCCTGGAGGAATTTTCAGTATGATAAAAGGGCTAACATACCTCTTCAAGAAGAGACTCATTTCAAAATCCCAGCACAGAATTTGGAGTCTACACTGGGCTGAATGCACTGAGCTCAGGGTGTGGTTAGAATGGCCTTGCCCAAGGGAGTCTTGAATGTCCTTTAAACTCACATTTAAATTTCAGAAATCCAGCCAAAGTCACTAATGCCATTTATGTTTCCTGGAGGGATAAAAGCTGACCTCCTCTGTTTGTTCATTCATTAATTTCTTAGGAAATCTTCATTGCGTATCTCTAGTGTCAGTCACTAGGTAGATGCTGAGGGGTCAGAGGTGAGAAAAAGCAGGCCCCTCCCTGCTCTGTGACAAGCTGTTCAACTCACCCCTGTCACCTGTGCTCAGAGGTTTTGGGTGGCTGGTCTGGCCTGAGCCCTGGAAGACCCAGGTGTTCAGACAAACACCTGCCACTTGGAACGGGCAGAAACATATTTCCTGTGACTGCGGAGGATCATCTCCTACTGGGCAGGTGAAATAAAAGGCATTTGGACTCAGTAAGACCTCCTTTCCCTGTCCAAAGACAAAATGGGTTTCCTTGTAGGATAAGAGCTTCCGGTCCTCAGGGCTGTTCAAGCTCTGGCTTAATGCCTACTTGGCAAGAATGTGGCCAAGAGAATTCAGACACTGCCTAGTGGGAGGGAGACTGGACAATGGTACAATCCCATCTCAGCAAGACAGCATTGCTTTTATGAACTCCACTAACCTCAGTTCCCAGTGCTCTGGTATTTCCTGTCTGCAGCTAGGAGGCAAGCTGGTCTTGGCCACCACCTGCACCACCTGTGGGGCCTCAGTCAGGGCAGAGGGACCGGGCCACCCAACTGCTACCCAGGCAGGTGGGCAGCATGCCCCGGGCCTGCTGAAATATCTTAAGCCCTAGAGATAAACTGCTCCCTGTGCTGTACAACAGGGTTCCTCCCCAAACTCCATCCCTGGCAGCTGCCGCTTGCAATGACCCTAGGGTCACTGTGGCTTATGTCTGGCAAGGCTGGAACCAGACAGCAGGACATGCTGTTTTGTAAGTGTTCCTGCATCTCTCCAAGTTTGTACTTCCTGCAAAACACCTTTTAGTTGCTTTTATTTTGTTTTATCTTATTTTCATTGACTTGAAAAAGAACAAATTATACTTGGCCAAGGGAGAAAAAATCCTTCCTCACCCAAAGGATCTCAACTCACCCCTTAGTAAACACTAGTAAACACTCTCCCTCTCTCCTTCCCTTTCTTCCTTCTTTCCTTCTTTTTTTTTTCTTTTGTGGAACTGGGGATTGAACCCAGAGGCATTCTACCTCCAAGCTACACTACCAGCCATATTTTTTATTCTTCATTTTGAAAGAGTCTCACTAAGTTGCAGAGGGCCTCACTAAATAGCTGAGAATGGCCACGAACCTGTGATTCTCCTGTCTCAGCCTCCCAAGTACTAGGATTATGAGCATGTGGCACTATGCCTGGCTCAGTTGATAGAGCATCAGACTTTTAATCTGAGGGTCAAGGGTTCAAGTCCCTGTTCAGGTGACTAAGTTAGCTTTCTCTATCTCTCTCTCTTTTCTTTCTTTCTTCTTTTCTTCTGGGGTGGTAGTGGGGATTGAACCCAGGGGTGTTCTACCTTCAAGCTAAATTCCAGGCCTTTTTAATTTTTGTTTTGAAATAGGGTCTTGATAGGTTGCTGAGAGTCTTGCTACATTGCTGGGGCTATCCTCGAATTTGCAATCCTCCTGTCTCAGCCTCCCAAGTACTGGGATTAGAGGCCACCACACCCCACAAACACTGTTTCTGAATCATTTCTAGTGAGGCTCAACACTGATTCTACCAATGAGATTACTCATATCCCTTGGGAAGAAAGAATTGGGACTTGAGATCTTGATTGAAAACTATCTTGTCTCTGTTCTGTTGGATTGCAGACCAGGAGGTGAGAGAGATGTGGTGGGCAGGAGAGGGGGTCAAGGACACACCTATTCTGCCAGGAGTTGAAATAAAATGTCAACTGTCACGACAAGGAGGGGGGTTGAAGACTAGCAGGCTCTTGCCTCTCCATATTGAATGAACTTAAATCTTACCCCCTGACTGCTAGAAATACACCCATGGTGACTTGGTCTTCAACTTCTTTCTTGCTTCCTCTCCTGCTTATGCCCTATCCTCTCCTCAACAGAAGGCCAGGTTACTTGAAATCCTTGCCTTTAGCAAGAATTTGGTGCTACTGCCTCAGCCTGAAATCCTATCTTCTCTCTTTTGGATAACTTCAGTGGCTGCCTGTCTTACCTCTGCAGTCCAGCATCCACACCGCTTTATTATTCTTTATAAACACAAGTCTCAAGCTCCTACCACCTCTCTTACTTACAATACTCAATAATTACCTATTTATTTGCCTTAGAGTTGAAATCCAGAGTCCTTAATATGTCCCCAAATATACTCACCTGTGCCATGGACCCAAGGTGAGTGTTCTCAGTCCTCTCCTGTGCACTTCCCTCCTGGCCTTTAAACTTGACCTCTCAATACACCCAACTACTCCCAACATCGCCAATGGACTGCACCTTCTCTTCTATGATTTGAATGTCTTGTTCCCTTGCATGACACTCCCTTGGCCCCTTTTTTTGCCTGCCTGGCTCCAACTCTTCCATCACTTCCCAGGGAAACCTCCTCGGGGCATCCTCCTGAGCCAGATGCAGCTGTCTCTGTGCCCTTACCTTGCAATGTCCTCCTCCATGGCACCTAATACATTGAGTGGCGGTGGCCTGTACACAATCTCCCCCAGTGATTTCTGAGCTCCTTAAGTGTGGGCAGCATGCCCTAGTCACTTCTGCGCCAGGCATGGTACCTAGCCCTCAACTAGTGCTCGCTGAATGGATGGATGTCTGTGACCCTGTAACTTCTTAGTGTACTTATGAGAATTAAAAGATGACAAGAAAAATAATTTTCAAACTGTAAATGTGTTAGGGACATTTTTGAAAGTCAATCAATTTAGAGAAGAAATGAGCATGCAGGACCCTAGACACTGAAACAAAATGTTGAACTATGATGTCTTAGGAAGTCAGAAAAGTATTGGGACATCTCTGAAGACCACAGACATGACCTGAGGCTGCTTGTGAAAGGGATCGAATGCCACAAGAAGTCACACTAGGTCCCAGGTGCTCCAGGAGAACCATTCCTGAGTGGTTGTGGCTTGTTTATGCAACACAGTCATTCATTCAATCAGGCACCTAAGCCATGAGAAATGCATTTATAGCCTGAAGCCAGAGCTTCCTTTAAAAAAAAAAAAAACCACTACTTTTATTGAAGCATTGTAATTATACATCATAGTGAGATTCAAAGTGATACATTAATACATGCACACAGCACTTGATATACTTTCCTCCATATCCCATCCTGCTCCCCCTCTTCCCTCCTCATACATACAGTGAGATTGGTAGTGATACTCTCACTTATGGGCATAACATTATCTGAACTGTTCCCTTCCTCTGAGCTTTCTTATTTTTATAGGACTTTATCAGGTGGAAACATGCAGGCATTTGGAACAATGAACTCATAGTCTTCATTAAAGACATAGACTAGATTTGGGTGGCATTTTGCCAGAGCCCAGAATTGTCCACGTGCTCCTTGCTTAGGAGGTATGTCTTCTCCATGAGGAGAGCAAGGCGGCAAGAGTGAGAGCGAGAAAGAAAGCGAGGATGGCAAATGAAAACCCAAGTGCTGCTGCTTACCCTGCCTGCTCTGTCTGCCCTTGCCCCGCTCCGTCTCCCACCTCCCGCCTCCCGAGCAGAGTTCTGGGGCAGCTGAGTCAGCACACAGTGAAGCCTGGAAACTAAAGTAGGGCTTCCTCTTTCCCCTTGAAAATGGACACAGATCACAGGCTCTTACCACTCCTTGGGCTACAAAGACAGAGCGTTCAGGCTGTTATAGCAAAAGTGCCATAAATGGGGTGAATTTTAAACATCAGAAATGTATTTCTCACAGTTCTGGATGCTGGGAAGTCCGAGAGCAAGGTGGCCACAGTTTCAGTATCTGTGGAGTGCCAGCTTCCTGGTTCCTAGACGGCACCTCTTGCTGTGCCCTCACTGGTGGAAGGGCAAGGCAGCTCCCTAAAGAGCACTTCCTTCCGCTCCTTCCTATTCCTCTTTCTCCCTCTTACACTGGGAAGTGTTGTGCTCATGAAGCAAATGGGGGAAGAGCCATCAGGCTGCTGTAGCACAAGCTATCAGCCACAAATAGACTCACTCCCTGGTGGCTCCAGCCACACTGAAAGAGAGGATGTATGTGGGCCTTCTGTTCCCTTTTATAAGGGCACAAATCTACTCATGAGAGCTTCGCCCTCATGATCTATCACCTCTCAATGGCCTTACCTCCTAATAGCACCATACTGGGGATTAGGTTTCAACATACAAATTTTAAGGGGAGGGGGGACACACATTCAAACCATAGCAGAAAGAAACAGAGATAGAAATAGATAAGTTGGACCCCAATGGGGTTATGTGGTGTGGATGGTGGTGATGGCTGACATAGATGCTTCTTCAGTGATGAACTGCAGCCTTTATGACCTTGGTAGTATAATTATATTAGTAATGACATTCACCTTGAGGAAGAATAAAAAGGATGTGGACAGGAAGTAGGGCTTCTTTCTCCTTATAGCTACCATAAGGTAGCTCTAAACTTAGGGTCCCACATGTCCAGGAAAGCAGCAAGACCATTAGTAGATTAACTGAACCATTAGTAGATTAGCTTATTCAATACTGTCATGGACTGGGTTGTGCTGACCCAAACTCATATGTTGGAGTCCTAGCTCCCAAGGTGACTATATTTGTAGACAGGGCCCTAAGGGAGGTAGTTAAGGTTAAGTGATGACATAATGGTGGAGCTCTAATCCATTAGGATGGTATCCTTACAAGAAGAGGAAGAGACATCAGGTATCTCCTTTGCTGGCTCGCTTGTACCCTGCCTCTCCATGTGTGCACAGAGGAAAGGCCATGCAAGCCCACCAGAGAAGGAAGCTGTCTGCAAGCCAGGAAGAGTCCTCATGAGAAACCAGGCCTGACAGTACTCTGACCTTGCACTTCTGGCCTTCAGAACTGTGAGAAAACATGTCTCTTGTTCAAGCTACCTGGTCTGTGGTGTTCTGTTCAGCTCAGCAAATGAACACAAATCCCCACAGTGAGAAAAGTCCTTTTCCTTTGGAGGTCACATGGTCTCATTGGGTAGGTAGCATTTCTGTCCATGACAACATGGTGTGGGATCAAAGTTGTGACCTCCCCAGAAATTTTGAGAAAAGATATCCCTCATCCTTCATGAAAGATTGTTTGTGTTCCTTCTTGTTCCTCTTTTTCCCCTCCTACATTGGGAAGTTTTGGGTCCATGGGGCAAGTGGGGAAAGAACCATTCTCAAACTTCTGTAGCACAAGCTCTCTGCCAAAAATTGACTCATGTTCCTGATGGCCCCAGCCATGCTAAAAGAGAAGATATGGGCCCTTGATTCCCCAGCTCTTCCTAGTTTGCTGTATTAGTGTATTAAAATTCCTTACTCATGTAAATAGGAACACACACACACACACACACACACACACGTAGAAACTCAGCATTATCATGACCCCCAATGGGTATTAATAATATTCAGAACGAATTTGGTGTATTTCCCCAATTACAGAGTTGTTTTTTTTTTTTCAAGTAGTGTTCATATTACTGAAATAAGTTACTATGAGCATGAGAGCATGATTCCAAGCTGCCAGGGTAGGGAGAGCTGGGTCATGGGTTGTTAATCCTGGGCATTGGGGCCTGTGTCAGTCAACATTCTCACTGCTATAATCCAAGACAACTGACCAATCAACTTACAGGAAGGAATTTGCTTAAGGCTTTTTGGAGATTTCAGAGTTTCAGTACATGTCAGGCCGGGTTGCATCGGCAAAGCTCAGGGCATGGTGGCAGGAAGCAGAGAGCAAGGCTATGCTTTTATATCATGGAAGCCAGAGAAATCAGGCAAAGAAATTAAAAACAAAAGCACAGTCCCTAACACCACATCCCTAGAGACTCATCTTCTCCAGCCATACTGCACCTGCCTGGTTACCACCCAGCACAATGGATTTATCCACTGATGAGATTACAACCCTCATGACTTGATTACATCAACTCTGAATATTAATACATGAGCTCTTCAGGGAACATTCTATGTCTAAATAACAGGACCTGTCACGGTGACCATCAACTGCATCAAATGGAGCCATTACATGTCCTGTCACCTCACATTTATGTCCTGTGGGAGAATGGAGCCTGGGGCAGGAGTACCACAAGCAGCTCCAACCACAAGTTCTTTATGGTACCATTCTGAAAGTGGAGAGATGTGCAGGAGTCAGAATTCAGGGAGGGGGCAAGATGGAAACTTGACTTAAGGAAAGAATGCCATGTGTTGTTCATTCTCTCTATTTCCCTTAGTTTTTTAACAAACTGTGGAAGGAGGAGTTAGAGGAAAGTTGGAGAAAGGAGAACACCAATCTTTTTAAACTGATGGCTCAAAGGTTATTACGTGCATTAGTAATTTATAAAGAATTACAAGTACTACTCACAAGGAGTAAGAGCTCACAAGTGATAATCTCTTTGCAACCTAAAATGGCCTGTGCAAAGAGCTAAAGTCAAACATCTGCTGGACTTGAATGACATCCAGAACCATCCATTGTATAAACAGGCTGGTGCACAGAAGAAGAAATACCAATGGCCAACCAAACATGAGGTATTCGGCCTCATTAAAACTATAGAAAAGCCTGGCATGGTGGCACACACCTGTGACCCCAGTATTGGGAGGCTGAGACAGGAAGATAGTAGGTTTGAGGACAGCCTCAGCAACATAGTGAGACTCTCAGTAGCCTAGTAAGGGCCTGTTTCAAAATAAAAAATAAAAAGGGCTGGGGGTTATAGCTTGGAGGTAGAATGCCCCTGGGTTCAATCTCTAGTAACACACACACACACACACACACACACACACACACACACACACACACACAAACTATAAAAAGGTGCATTAAGCTGAGATGTTATTTTATTTACTTACTTTGCCTCACAGACAAAATTCAAAATGTTTAACTATACAGCTTTGGCTTTCTAGCTCAGAGAGAAGTAGGTCCACATATTTCCTTCCTTCCCAAATCAGAGGCCTATTGAAATTGCAGCAAGATTTACAAAGGGGAATAAATTCACAGTGGTGTAAAGTGCATTACATGGGGGCATTAGCAAAAAATTTTAACTTTCTGGAATATGGAAAGCAAACTGGATTGAACTGCCAAATAAACCTCAGAAAGGGAAGGAGTAAGTGTGGGAAAATGCTGTGTGGAAAGAGAGCCATCTTCCTGGAAAGGGGACCTCTATCTTCCTGTGGCTTCCAAAGGGGTACTGTAATGACTAATTTCATGTGTAAACTTGACTGAGCCAAGAGGTTCCCAAATTAAATATTGTTTGGTGGTATGTCCATGAGGATGTTTCTGGATGAGCATAGCATTTGAATCAATAGGCCCAGAAAAGTAGATTGCCTTCTCCAGTATAGGTGGGCATCATCCCATCTGCTGAGGGCCTGAATAGAATGAAAATTGGGGGAAGGAGGAATTCACCCCTTTTGGTTTCCTACATACTTGCTTGAGCTAAGACAATGGTCTTGCTCTACCTTTGGACTAGAGCTACACCACTGGCTTTCTCCATCTAGATATGGCAGATCATAGGACTCTTCAGTCTTCAGTCTCCATAATTGTGTGAGTTAATTCCCTCTACTGAATATATATATATATTCAGTATATATACATATATATAATTATATATATAAGTATATATATAATATATATATTTCTCCCCCCCCCTTGCCTAATACAATGCCAAACTCTGTGTACAGAAAGCAAGTATAGGAATGGAGAGGGGGTTGTCAATCAGGATGACCACTTGAAGGGTTACCTGTGGAGCAGCTAAGCAGGTTGCCACCCTCACTCCCACCACATCCCTAGTCATGGGTACAGATCAGCAGCTCACCATACACTGGTATATATATATATATATATATATATATATATATATATATATATATTTCTACTGTCAACTAGTTAAAAAATGAAAAGCAAGTAGAATCCTCAGAAAAACAAAACAAAACAAAACAACAACAAAAAAACCAAGTAAATCCTAATCTAAATAAGAAGCAGCTTAAATTAAAGTTTAGTTTTAAGGAACTGATTAGAATAAGAAAAGACAATTTAATTTTTACTTTTGAACATTTCTTTCCTTCCTTCCTTCCTCCCTCCTTCCCTCTACCTTCCTTCCTCCCTTCCCTTTTTCCTTCCTTCTTCCTAAGGATTGAACCCAGGGGTGTTCTACCTCTGAGCTATACCCCTGGTTTTTATTTTCTATTTTGAAACAGGGACTGTCTTGCTAAATTGCTGAGGGTCTTGCTAAATTGCTGAGGCTGTCCTTGAATCTGCAATCTCCCGGTCTCAGCCTCTCATGTACTGGGATTACAGGCATACACAACGATAGCTGGCTTAAACATTTTCTTTTGAGTGGCCTAGGATATTTCTTTCTTATTTGATTCTCTAGCAAATAATTTACATATTGACATAGTTATAAAAGCTACCTGTTAGTTATCAATATTTGGAATCAATCTTTAGCCAAAGCATGGAAGACAACTTAGGTTTCAGAAAAGAATATAATTATTAAAAACCCAGTAAGTATAAAAAGGAATGTTAGTGATGGCAGAACTCAGGAGGTGAAGGAAGTAGGAAGGAAAGATGGAGAGAAAGAGTGGATGATGAGTTTCTCATTTATACAATGAGGAATCAAGAGGAATACAGTCTAACGTGACTGTGAGAAGAGTCAGAGTGAGAAGTTGAGTTAGCACAAACCCTCACATATCAACAACTATGGTCAAAAGTTCACAAATGAAAGAATAGAGGCACAAGCAAATTATTTAGTATTTTGTGGCAATGACGAGAAGAAGTGAAACCAGAATTGGTTAAAGTTAGTTACCATAGGGAATGGGATGGTGTGAGGAGGAGGAAAACAAGACTTTCCATAATGTTCTGCACTATTTGAATGTCATTTTCATTGCATGTAGATAGTGTTTTAAAATAAAAATAGAAATAATATCACTACATGTTGGCACTGGCAAAGAGAACAGACCCTCTTCTACTCTGTAAAAGTGAAGGAAATTGAATTGGTCTAAACTTTTTTTTTTTTCTTCAGTACTGGGAATTGAACCCAGAGATACTCTACCTCAAAGCTACACCCTTAGCCCTATTTTTTATTCTTTATTTTGAAACAGGGTCTCACTAAGTTGCAGAGGGCCTCACTAAGTAGCTGAGGCTGGCCGTGAACCCAGATCCTCCTGTTTCAGTCTCCCAAGTATTGGGATTACAAGTGTGCGCCACCATGCCTGGCTTGGTCTAAACTTTTTAAAGGGCAAGTCTGTAATATTAAAAGGAGCCAGGCTCACTCTCTAATAATAATCCTGTATACGTTTCCAGTCTGCTTGGATAATGTTCAACAGAAGTTGGTAAACCACACAAAGAGGAGGCAGGAGAACACAGTTTTTCTTCACTGCATGTGAGCATGAATACACACGTGCCCACAGCTGGCTGCACGTCTCCTGTATTGACTCATTAGCATGGAAACACCAGCCACCTGGGTTCTTACGAGTTCTCCCATCTCCAGCTTTTATTCTTTATTGCAATCCTTACATGGCAAGCTGTCTGTGGGGGTTTCTCTATCCCCACATGACTCATTTTGGTGTACTTTTGTGGAAGCCACTAAATTGGGAGTTAGTACTCTTCCCTCCTGCCAGAGTCTGAAGCAATCCACAGTATTCCAGAGTCCCTGGGTGCAGGCCAGCTACTTGGAGACGTTCCCATGAGTCTGTTTGTCCTCTCCCTGTGGTTAGTTAGAAGAGGCCTGTCTGCATTTCAAATGTGGTCAGCATACTGGAGAAGTGGCCCCCACGCATCTCCTGCTTACTCTCCTCAGGCTGTCGCTGATGTTATGGGAAAAGGACCCCGCCTTTGGACAGCCTCAGCAATGGTTGTCCAACTTGACTTGATGTGGAAGCCAGGTTATTCCCATGATTTGGTGGCCAAGCTCTTGGGAAATGTCTATGGCACTACATTTCAGTAGAGTGTAATAGTTCACAAATAATTACATCAGCCCCATAATCTCCATGTTTTAGATGAGAAAACCAATGCTCAGAGGTAAGTCCCTGATCCTTCAGCTAGAAAGCAGCAGAGATGAAAGTCCTTATTTTAAGATTCCAAATCTTGTAATTTTTCATACCTAAGAGATGACTTTTACGACTTCTTTTCTCCATGCAATAGTTGTGGGCATTAACTAAGAAGCTCTTCACACTGCTTCAGAGTTTCTTGGAGATGTATGTTTTGGATGCTGGGATGCAGCCTCTTACTTTGTTGGGCTTTAGACTGAATCCCAGTTTTGCTAATTAACAAGGGTGTGCCCTTGGTCAAGTTCAGACAACACTTCTGAGTTTCAGTTTCCTCATGTGTCAGGTAGAGGTAATAGTATTTCTCTCCAGTAAAGCTGTGAGGTTTAACTGAGATCACATGTATCAAGCTCTGAGTGGGAGCTCACAGTGGCACTGGTGAAGAGTCTATTCTGAAACATGTTGGACACATAAAACAGCCCATCCAAATTACCTCATCAGATGAATTCCACTCAACTTCTCCCCTGTCTTCTCAGATGTCAATTCATCTTTAGAATAACTTAGAAAGTATCTGATCAAGTCTGTAATCCTAGCTACAGGTGAGGCTGAGGCAGGAGAATCATGAATTCAAGGACAGCCTGGGCAATATAGCTAAAGCCTTTCTCAAGCTGAATATGGGAGGCTGAGACAAGAGGATCACAAGTTTGAGGACAGCCTCAACAATTTAGTGAGGCTTTTAGCAAGGTACTGAGATCCTGTTTCCAAAAAATAAAATAAAATAGAGCTGGGAGTATAGCCCAGAGGTAAAAGGCCCCTGGGCTCTACCCCCACTACCCTAAAAAATAAAAAACATAAAGTCCTTCTCAAACAACAAAGTAGTTGGTCAAAGTGGATTAAAGACTTAAGTATAAGATCTGAAAGAATGAAACTACTAGAAGGAAATAGCAGAAATTCTTCAGGACATTGGAATAGGCAAGATTTTTTGGGAGAAGATTCCCAAAGCACAGGAAACAAAAGCAAAAATAGACAAATAAGAGGGATAGGGAAAAGTTGATCAATGTGTATTAAGTTACAGTTAAGTAAGAATAAGAAATTCTGATGTGTTATTATACAGTAGGGCACCATAGATAATAATAATAAACTATACTTTTCAGAAAGCTAGAAGAAATTATTTTGAAAGTTTTTACCATAAAGAAATTGTTACTGCTGATAGATATGCTTAACCTGATCTAAACATCATACAATGCACACATATATTGAAACATCACATTACCCCATTACAATTTTTATGTTTTTATGTACCAGCTGAACTAATATAATAAAAGAGTTTTGATATTAGCTGTTATACTAGCCAAAAATGACATGTGGTTCCCATTCTAGGTATTATTTAGAAAATTAACTTGCCTACATAATGATAAAAAGAAAAATAGTATTTTCAAAAAATAGTAGCTGGTCCCACTACTTTGTAAAGATAGCAATTTTGAGCTACTAAACACTATTGCCAAAAGCAACTGTAGCAGTGTTGTTATGTCTCAGATATTAGACATTCAATGTGTGCACAAGCAATCAGATGAAAGTGAGTCCCATTCTTTCTCGTCCCCAAGAACGTGGTTCCTTATGGAGGAATGGGGGCTGTGTGCCTGTTCTTGGGGTCATTTTCAATTGAGACAACATCCTTTCTATTTGGGAGAGAGGCATTTTGTTAAGTGAGTGCCATTATTACGGGTGTCCAGAAAAGTGAGTAGCATTTGTACGTGGTAAATTTTCACTTTCTAAGTTCATAGGCAAATAAGTAGAGGTTATCAATGACCTCTTAAGGAAAATGAAAAACAAACAATCATGGGCTTTGGTGCTCTTCAAAGCAGGGCCAACAGGAGACTATGACGAAGCACCTTGTTGCAAGCAGGGGAACTGGGCTCCTGGCTGCAGCCGTCAAGGGAGCAAAAAAGTTGTCATTGTTTATGAATTGGGGTAAATTCATGAAGACACCAAATGCAGAGAAAAGGAGGGAGTGAAGAGAAAAGTTACATGTGTGAAAAGGAAGACAGGTGTGGTTCACTTAGGAGGGACTTGCTCTTTGTAATACTAGAAAGTGACCACACCCAAACACACAAGCACTGTAAACCCAGGTCCCTCTAGGACAGTGGGACTCATAGTGGACCTCCATTATGGGGGCACCTGAGGAACTCTGAGAAGATAGGTCCTGAAGGTAAGAAGCTTACATGCTTCTTGGGAGAAATGATGAATAGAATTCTATGCCTTGTCTTTACATTTTCGACCTCAAGAATAGTCATTAAAGTTGTACCAAACCTGCGTCTAGAAAAAGACTGAAGGAGGAAGAGGAAGTTTTTCGGATAAGCTAGGAAATTCTCTCTAGTAATCGGATGTGTTGAAGGACATACATGTTGTTATGATTTGAATATAGAATGTTCCCCAGAAAGGCTCATCTATTGGCAAGGCAAAAATATTTAGAGGTGAAATAATTGAATCAGGGCCCTAATCTTATCGGTGATCATCCACTATTGGTGGGTTAATAATTTGAATGGATTTACTGGGTAATTACATAGGCAAGGTGTGATTGGAGGACATAGATCACTGGAGGCATGACCTTGGAAAATATATATATAAATAATAATATATATAAAAAATAAATATATATTTATATTATATATAATATATATAAATATAATATATAAATATAAAATATATATAATATATAAAATATATATAAATAAATAATATATATAATATATATAAATATATAATATATATAAAATATATATTATATATAAATATAAAATATATATAATATATAAATAAATAATAATATATATAAATAATATATATAAATGTATTTCCTGGTCCTTTCCTCTCTTTCTCTGCTTCCTGGCTGTCCTGAGCAGTTTTCTTCTGCCACACCCTGCTGCCATAATGTCTTTGCTTTACGGCCAGCTGACTATGGATTAAACCTCTGAAACTGTGGGTCAAATAAACCTTTCCTCTTCTAACTTGTTCTCGTCAGGTATCTTGGTTACAGACATAAAATCAGACTAAAACATATCTTTGACCTCAAATTGGCAAAAATTGCTTTGAGTAGGACTCAGAATAATCTTATTTTGAAGCACTTAAGAGACCCAAGCTTATAGGTTTAAAATATTGAGAACATTAATAATAAAGATGCAAGCCGGCGTGGTGGCTCACACTTGTAATCCCAGCATTTGGGAGGCTGAGACTGGAGGATTGGGGTTCGTGGCCAGCCTCAGCTACCTAGTGAGGCACTCCGCAACTTAGTGAGACCCGGTTTCAAAATAAAGAATAAAAAATAGGGCTGGGGATGTAGCTCGGAGGTAGAATGCCCCTGAGTTCAATCCCCAGTACCGCAAAAATAAATAAGTAAATAAATAAAGATGCAAGGGAAAAAAATATTAAGTTAAAACTTGCTGCTTAACAGGGAAGGAGGGGTGAGTTGACCCTCCCCCAAACACACACATACATGTGCCAAAGTTTAGAAACATTTTTGGCTGTTACAACCGGAGGGAGGTTGCTTCCGGCATCTGTGGGCAGGGGGCAAGCGATGCTGAGAAACATCCTACAAGAAGTACAGGAAAGCCGCCCTCCCCAAACAAAAAATTACCTGCCTAAAATGTCAGTAGTGTGGAAGCTGAAAAAAAACCTGACTTTGAACTATCATTCTTTACACCAAATAGTCAACCATTAAATAGTGTAACTAATTGAATGAAAAAACACTTTAGAGCAGAGGCTTATGTTAGAAACAGTGTAAGCCATGTAATTAGTAAAACTTTGCAAAGGACAAATCTTGGGGTCGGGAGCACTAAGAATTAAATGCAGGGGCATTCTATCTCTGAGCCATTCCTCCAGCCGTATTTTCTCTTTTTTATTTTGAAACAGGCCTCACTAAATTGCTAATGGTCTTGCTAAGTTGCTGAGGCAGGCCTCAAACATGTGATCCATTCTCCTATCTCAGCCTCCCAAATACTGGGGTTACACGTTTGTACCACCACACCTGGCTGCAAATGAGGATTCTTAGTTCTTCCCCAAACCCTTTCCCCTAAACTTTTTAGATATGAAATCAAAGATAATTTACTAGAACCATGTATGTCTAAAAACTACAGATTTTTATAATGACATCGTTACAACTTTTAAACATATGTATTCTTATCCTTAAAAGTTTATGGATAATTCACATAAATTATCTCATTTAATATTTATAATTTGGTTTAATTGTCCCAATTTTATAGACTGTGTGTGTTGGGGGTATTTAGGGGCAAAGAAAACATGGCCCGACAGCAGGAAACAGGCTTTATTTAGGAATAAAACCTGGAAGGAGGCATCTGACCGGAAAGAGAGCCCACAAGAGTCAGAAAGCCTGCCTCCTTACAGGCTAGGGACTTTTTATGGGGCAAGGAAGGGGGTTGGTACAAGAGTAGTACTGTAAGCCACTGGTTGATGTGCTAGTGGCCAGGTCATCTCGGGGCAGGATAATGGTCAGGGGGTGTTTCTCTTTCTTTGTTTCTTCATTCTCAGTTCTCCGGCATGACCTCCTGGCCCAACCTCACAGTCAGACCTCCCAGTGCCCGCAGTGTGATGTTAAATTTTAATATTTTTGGACATCTGCTATGTGTCCAGGTACTGTGTGTGTTACCAGAGAGATGAAAGTTCAGTCTTAATTTCAAAGTCTCCTGATGGGCATGTGATAGGTTACTAATGGAAGTAAGCAAAAACAGCCATGGGGGAATGGGAAGAAAACAGGGGAAGGAGACCAAAGTCATTTGCCTACATTTACAAAAGTCGTATTGGCAGATCTGGGACTTGATGTAAGCTCATCTGAATCTTAAGTTCTCTGTCTTGGCAGAAAAACATAATGTACTTCACTTTTCTAGTAAAATAACAAAACTGATAAAATATTCACTTGAAAACACATCCATAAATTACCGAGTGGGCGAAGTATAGACACATTGCTGAAATTGTGGTCCAGCCTGGGATGTTGAAAGGGGAAATAAGGCTTGGCAGGACAGAATAAAGAAACGACCTCTGCTTTCCAACCCACTGGGCTGTTCTGGAGGGTAGACGGTCACGTTAAGACCCATATCCCCGGAGAAGCCTGACTTTGAGTTGGAGGAATGAGAAACAGATCTCTTGAGGTTAGGTGAAGTTCCCTAAACACAGCCAAAGTTCCTGTTCCTCCGGCGGAAGCCAGTGCAAAGAATTCTCCATTTAGGGAGAAGGTCTTAAGTGAGTAGGAGGAACTGCCTGACAACCCGAGGTAAATACAGAGGAAGACACAAACAGCCAGCTTTTGTAGGATTCATATTTCTTTGGTCAGGTCTTT
>PVLC010014704.1:10233-38815 GCA_004027655.1 Graphiurus murinus | reverse complement strand
ACACAATATATATACAAGTTCATGTTTGTTTATTTATTTCAGTCCAACCAGTTTTCAACTTACAAACATAGTTCAAGTTATATCTAATATAAAACTATTGACACCTCCCTTACAATAGCACTACAAATATTTACAGGATTATATATTACACTAAATCTTTTCTTATGGGGGCCAGCTTCAATGAAAGGAAGCAACACCACCACAACTTAAAGTGACAGTCCTTGGAAAACCAGTTGTAATTTGCTTGAGTTACTAGTGTAAGCAATAGATTGAGAGTATTATGAAAATATACGCTTTGTTAAGTGCTGTGAATTATGCTGAATAATTCTGAACATATCTTTTACTGAACTAATGAATCACAGTGGAGCTTACACATTCTCTATAATCAGCACATGGAAAAATGTATATAGAAATACAGATCCAAAATACGTGCTGCACTATTTTGGGAGATAATAACTGTTAGACAGTGTTCAGTTTAATGGATAAAGAACCTCAATTGGCAATTCAAGATCATTTCTAATTTGGTAAGGGGCCTAAAAACATGCTTTAGAAGAATTAAGAGACTGGGCTGGATCTGAAATGCTATTTTAATGGAATTTGTGATCTGTTTAGGATTTGCAAAATTAAACTAAATGCATAAATTCCAAAGAACTTGATCTTTTGAACAACATTCTATTTTTATTTTTTTAGCACCCCCACCCCTTTTCCCTCTCTCTTAAATCCTGGAAGGCATGAAGCAGAATACTTTTTAACAGGAAGTAGATCCTTCTTGCTTACTTTAGAAGAGCTGAAAAATAATATATGATTGCACACTAATTAAAAAGTAGTTGCTAATTGTAGAAATTTTGGAAAATAAAAGAAAAATAGAAATAAGATAATGCAAATGATCTCCAAATTTCCTGCCTAGATAAAAAAATATAAATATCATGATACTCCAAAACACATATGTACAAACATATGCACACACACATGCAATGGATTTTATAAAAATAAAATCAAATAATATGTAATTTCTCCATAATTTATATAAAATGTGTAGTTTTTCCATAATATAATACAAACTCATTACTTTATAATATGTACACCTGTAGTTTCTGGTAAAAATATGATATAATGATGGGCTCCTATAAATCTTTTAGTAACTCCACATTAGTTTGAAATCAGGTTAGGTAGGATCACTTCACTCTAGCAATGCAACACACACTAGGAACCAGAGCCTGAATTATTGCTTTGTTCATTATCAATACCTTATAAAGCAATGGAGAAAATGTTAATAATTCAGGGGTACTTTAAAACTGTGTCATGGTTATAGTGGTTATATTATGAATAGTGCTAAACACTGAGCAAATAGTTCTTCCACTAGTCAAGAAATCAATTATTCTATATGGTGAAGAAGTTGCTCATCTTAGTAAAGGACATTCTGACTTTTATCCTTTTCTTTTTCTTTTCACTTTTGTCTTATTCATTAACATTAAATTTAAATATCAGTCTACAAGACATGGTTGTTAAAATGCACCAACACATCACTGCTGACCCCCCACACTTCACAAGCTCCCCATAACTGAGTATTAATACTTCTAAGAATCATTCACTCATTGGCAAATTGAAAGGAAATCTTTCATATTCTTATTGTATGTATGGCTTTCTCTTGTGTCAAGTTATTTGCTTCTATTATTGACCCAAATTTCTATTTTAAGGATAATGCTTTTTTTATTAATTTAATAAGAGCTACTTTGGTATTAAGGACAGTAACCCTTTCCTGAGTATTTGATGAAAATAAATTTCTCCTCTTTAATACTTGCTATAGTTTTGATCTGAAGTGGTCCCCAAAGGTTCATGTAGCTTGTGGCCCTATTGGGAAGTGGTGGAATCTCTGGGAGGCAAGGGATTACTGGAAGGAAAATAGGACATTGGAGGGCATGCCCTGAAGGGGACATTGAGACCTCCAGGTGATTCTTTTTGTTGTTGTTTGTTTGTTTGTTTGTTTTCACTTCCTAGACTCCATTGTATGAATAGGTTTCCTCCGGCAGGCAATTTCACCATAATGTTCATCCTTACCACAAGCCCCAAAGCAATAGGGCCAACTGATCATGAACTGAAACCTCTGAAAGCCCAAACAAATCTTTCCTCCTTTTAAGTTATTTATATCAGATATTTTGACACAGTGACAGAAAACTAACATAATACTTAATATGTTGGTATTTTTACCAAAAATATTTTATATATTCCAAAGGTTTTGCCTTTTGAAATGTACAAAAAGCATATTCTTATTCCACAAATAGTTTAATATTCTTTTAGAATTTATTTTAATAGACATGTTTGTTTCAATATTTATTTTTCTAATCTTGTTTATTGAATAAGCAATTCTTTCCTTATTGTTCTGTGATATTTGCCTTTTTATTAACCAAATTCTTGTTTTTATTAGGATTAATTATAGGGATGTTTATTAGATCCCACTAATTTATCTGCTCATCTGGATACAAATGAAAACATGACCTTAATATCTGCTAGGAGAAGTCTTATCTCTTCCATCTTTTCCAGTTTTAGTAATTCCTTCCTGTTTCTTTTTATAAATGCAATACAGGATATTTTTATTAAAATACAGACACATATTATAGGTAAAAATATGTACTCTACACAACAACAGGAAAAGTGCCAGTTTTGGTAATTAAAAGAGGAAAATGATGAATTCAACTAAATAAATGACACATTTGAGATGCTAAAAAGGTAATGGGAATTTCTCCCTCCCCACCCTGAAGATTTGAGTCTTTCAGCCTGATGAAATAAATTAGCAATAGGCAGATTAATAGGGGGAAAAGCATACAAATTTATTAACCTATATGTGTAAAAAGGGGCACTCATGTGCCCCTTGCCACTAGGTAAGATAGCAACAACTTTGACCAGGCATACTGGCACACATTTGTAACCCCAGTACTTTGATGCTGAGACAGGAGGATCAAAGGTTTGTGATCAACCTCACAACTTGACTAGGCCCTCTGTAATAGTGAGACCTCATTTCAAAATTAAAAAAATAAAATAAAATAGAGCTAGAGGTGTAGCTCATATTGAATGCCCCTAGATTCAACCTCCAGTATCACACAAAAAATGAACTCCAGGTAAGGAGACATAAGTTCATGGTTTATTATTTCTTACAATTACATGTGAATCAATTAAAAAACTTAAAAAATAATTAATTAAAAAAGATAGGAAGGCATACAAAAGTGTAAACAAATCAAAGCAAAACAAAAATTGGAGTGGAAAGAGTTTCCTTAGATCCAGTTTGGAAAATACCAAAGTATTTTTTCTCACTTTTAACTTGATTTTGATGTTTTAGGTGACAACCTTGGTAAGATTTGTCCTTTTTTCTCTTAGGATTGGGTTGCTTTGTCTTTTAATGGGACATATTGGCTTCTGTTCTTAAACAGACCAGCAGTTTTTCTGGATTAAAATTTTGGCATGTCCTTTTAGAACTGCAAGCTAGCCACTTGGGCTTCCTAGTATATCAGCCTCTCTCTTGTAAAATAGCCAACCACACGGCCAAGTCCATTAGAGCATGCTCTTGTCAACCTCCTGAGTTTATTGATATTTACATTTATGATACAGATGAGTTTTTAAAGAGCCTCCTTTTCTGCTGCCTGGTGTTTGCTTTCATAGAGAGAAGCCAGACAATTGAGAAGGGAGGAGGCAGCCCTTGTCCTGGATTTATTGGCACAGCACACTGAAGAGCAAACACACTACCAAATAGAGGATATTGATAAGGAGACTAAATTCATTTGAAATCACTAAAACTCAGTTAGGGGCATATTGTATTAAGTGAAATGCCATTACTGAAGGGCCCAGGGAAAGACTGTATGCCAAGTCATGAGAGCTTTTCAGCTCACTGGAAGGCAGCCATTGCGCCCACGCACTACACTTGATGGTTTGGAAGAAGAGATAATTTCTGCATAGATCATAAAGGGACTTGAAAATGTCTCAGACCCTAGGAGTGTGAGCTCAATATGAATCGTCCCCTAGTGAGAACATGCAAGAGAGAATCTATGTGCAGTGAAAACATATACTAAGTGGGTATGAGTTCTAACTTTCCAAAAAAGCTCTCTTTCATTACAATTGTGGCCCCTTGGTGTATTCAAAAACTCCACACTAAGGACCATCGTTTCATTCTTTGATTTTTTTTGGTAAAATATCTTACTGTTTGTAGAGAGGATAGCAGAATTCTGGTTTATTTTATATAGATTAACTGTTTGTGAAGAAGATTCTCCCAATTGATATGTCTCCTGCTCAGAACTTAACAGCAGCGCAGGGTCTTGGTTCAGTGAGAGCATGCTACCTGCCATAGGTCAGAGTAGGTTCAGTAATTCTGTTCTCTTCTAAACAGCCTGCTAGCCCTTGCCAGAAGGCTGTTTGAGGTTTCCTTGCTTGATGTCTCTCACGCTGCCCTTGCACTGTTAATCCTGGTGAGCAAGGACAGACTGTAAACACCAGTCCATTTTAGTGATGTGTATAAATCTTGTTCAGCTTATTCAGACTAAGGCAGCCCCTTATCTAACAAGCACCAGAGCAGACTTCCCGAAACACTTTTCACCTATGACAATAGCAGCCCAGTTTTGTCCTCGCCAACAATGGAATAAATGTAATATCTCATGTCAGCTAACTCCACATCTTATTTATGCCAAATTCTTCCAGGTTCAGCATTATTAAGACAGCCTTTGCATTACGATTTTATTCCAGAACAGCTTCCTAGAATATTGTTGCTCTGAAAAGAGCAGAGATTTTTCTTTTAAGAAAAAAAGCTACAATGACCAGAGTAGTAATGAATTGTTGGCTTTGCTGTACTGTCTCGTCTTACTATACTAACATAAATTTGGAGAAATCATACTTCAAACTCGTGATAATACATACCTTGGAAACTATCAGGGGCTCTTTGAAATAACATGAGATGATTTATGTAGTTGGCAAATAGGACCAACAGCTGGTTGGAGGAAGACCGAGGTTATTTACTGCCCATTGAGGGCTTCCACCTGAAAGAGAAACTTTTATGCTGGGTGTAGTGGCCCAAACCTAAATCCCAGTACTTGGGAGGTTGAGACGGGAGGATTGCAGATTCAAGAATAGTTTCAGCAACTTAGCAAGACTCAGCAACCTAGTGAGATCCTGTTTCAAAAAAAATTAAAAATTTTACCCCCCAGGGTGTATCTCAGAGATAGAATGCCTCTGGGTCCTATCCCTGGTACCCCCCCCCCAAAAAAAAAAAGGAAGGAAAAAAGAAGGAAGGGAGGTAGAGAGAGGGAGGAAGGAAGGGAGGAAG
Organism: Graphiurus murinus; assembly: GCA_004027655.1. Lineage (NCBI taxonomy): Eukaryota > Metazoa > Chordata > Mammalia > Rodentia > Gliridae > Graphiurus > Graphiurus murinus. The sequence continues at coordinate 33,510 of PVLC010014704.1, read as the reverse complement.
TCTAATGGAATTATGAATGCAGTAGAAGATGCTCATATTTATAGCAACAAACACATACTCCCTTCTTGTGGGCCACAAACACACACAGCTGGCTTTTTGCCAAAATGCTCATATTTTGTCTTCATACAGTCAAAGCACCAAAGTGAGCTGGGTTCCACTACACTATACTACTCTACTTATGTTAAAAATTGCAAATACTTATCAGATTGTCAGAGATATGATTTGTTAGCATGTGTTTTGATACAGAAAACTGCACCAAATGTCTCAATTTTGAAACAATCTAATCCACATTATTTAATTATGAATAGTTTAAAGAAGAAAATGGAGGTCATGGAAAAGAAAGAAAAATGCTAGATCATCAATACTTATATTGGCCCCTCTGATTTCTACTCTACATAATGTCTGAATAGTCTTTTGCCATTTGGATTTGGTCTTACCACTTCATTGGAAAAAATCCTCAGCTGCTGTCCTCCTCCTCCAGGATAAAAGTTAAGCTCCTGTGAATGGCAACATCACATACTATCAGGCTCTGGCTTCTGTGTAGAGTTGCCATCTCATTTTAAGAGCTTTCTCCATCACCTCTTGTGGCCCAGCAACATTAAACTATTCTAGAAGCAGGCCATATCTCTTTGATATGTCTGCTTTTGCATTTGTTTAGAAGGCTATCTATCACCTTACTGAGTTCACAAACTTCTATTGTTCTTTTAAATTTTCGCTTAACTGTGCCTCCCTCTTGGAATCCTGCCTTCATATCCCAAACAGACTCTTCTTCAACTGTGAAATGACCCCATCTCCTGTTGTGCATGCATACATTATTTTTATTACAAATACTTGTCAATATATATATTTCTTGGTTACAGGATTATAAACTTCCTGAGAGTAGGAGCCTTGTAATTTTATCTTTATTTTTCATACTTCATACAGGATCTAATATATACATGATCTTCTGTTGAACATATGAATGAGTAAATGAATCAATAAATGGTAACAATTTTTTAACAAAAGCAAAGCAGCAATATATTAAATATATATTAGGAAAGAGAAGGTAAGGACCAAATTTCCCTCTTTTTGTGATTTGCAGTACATTTCAGGGAGGCTTAGAGCTGGAGTTCTGAGATGCTGATGTAATGGTTTTCTAACCACCATGAACTATAATTAAACTTTTCAGAGGTATAAAGTCATGTTCTTCCTCTTCTTTCTTCTTATTGTCTTCCTCTTCCTCAGTATATACATCATCCGGATTGTACTATCCTTTTGTTCAGAATCTCTCCATTCACTAAATCATAGTAAAAGAAACTCTTGAACATAACCATTCATGGCTCAAAGGAAACCAATACTTCCCAGGTCAAGAAAAACCATCTTGCTGAAGCAAAATAAATATTAGCCTTATAATATAGCCAATAAACTTGCATGTCCAGATGTGGGCTTTTGTTAATCCTTAAAACAAGAAAATTACTATTTTAACATAATAGTTTAATCTTGGGTCCTGATTTCATCCTGCAACCAATGAGACCTATGTCTGGCCAAGGTGGTGGGGGTGGTATGGTGGTCTACAGCAAAATGAATGGAAGATGCTAATGCTTCCAAATCCTCCTATTTTATTCTCATATACCCTATTTTGAAATATTGCTAATGCAAATATTTATATAACAGTGATACCCTCAGACACAGTATTCACACCTACCACAGAGTAGTATTCGCAAATGCATAGGATACTATACTGTAAAAGGTCGTTGTTTTTTTTGTTTTTGTTTTTGTTTTTCCTAGAACAATTTCCATGACAGAATAAAAATGTTGAGTATGTAGATAAGCAATATCATATCAATAACTGGGGTGCCCAGAGAGTGAAGTGTGCTAGATACTTGGATTTTGGTTAATTAAATTTTATAATTTCCAAGACAGCATAGTGATTAGGAGGGTGGACTTTGGAGCCAAACTACTTGAGTTCAAAACTGGGTTTTGCCACTTGCGAGCTGTGTGAGCTTATTCAATTTTATTAGCCTCTCTGGAACCTCAGAGTCTACATTCTAAAGGTCATGATGATGACATATAGCTCTGGGGTGGTGCCAAGTCATATTTCAGCCTGAAGCAAAAAATAAAACTGTGTGGCCCATGCACATTTAGAAACCATCTTTCCATATTTTTAACCAAGTGAAAAAAGTTAACAAAAGTTCTACAATCAAAAAAGCATGACAATATTTAAAGCTCTGCATTGTCCCATCTATTCACACACCATCATCGACCATCGTCAGCCCATCCAGTGTGTACAAAGTGGTCTCACAGGTCCAGAACCTTGGGCTGGTTTCAAATTGCTATCCCACTGCACAATAAAAGAGGGCCCAAAACAGCAAACAATAGCCTATCTTTATTTACAATTCCGATGTTTTATTCATCACTGAATTTTTGCATTAATTTTAATTTTTAAAATATTTTATTAAAATATTATCTTGATTATTGAGATTTTTGTATTCATTTGTATTTCATACTATCACCTCACCCTAATCCTGACCTTGTCTTGCTCATGTGGTGTGAACATGAAATGAAATAGAATAAACCCCTCAGGAGCAGACCTGACACATCCTTATTGCTCAGTAGCATTGATACTAACATTGTTTCTTAAAAAGTCACTGCATATGCACCATAAATTTTGAACTCTCTTTGTTCTTTATGAGGTGATTTTCTAGACATGCTGGCATTATCACTGAATTCTTTTAAGTATTATTAACTTATTTGAATGAACTTATAACCCCCAAACTGACCATATTAACTCATTTTAGAATCTGTCAAATATTCTTTAAACAGAGCAGTCATTGTATAATACCTAATTTTCTGCTTTTTTTAAAACTCTAATTTCTGCTTTTTAAAATCCCCCCTGTTGGATTGAGGAGGCTAGCTGACTCAGTCCAACACTAAGAGTTCATGCTTTCTCATTGACTGGGTCATTTGTTTGTGTCAATGGACTTGCCAATTCACTCATAACCCTTGAGCCAGGTATTTGTGCAGATCCGGCACTAAGGCTGAGACTTGAATTGTGAGGCTAAGCAAAGGTGGGCCTCTTGAAAATGTAGCTCACTGAATACTGGTCACTCCAATCACAATGCTCTTTGTGTTTTCCCAAAGAGACATCTGTGACGGTTATTCCCCAACCTGAGTGTCCATGACCCCTGTAAACGATGCCCTCTGCCACCTTCTGAAATCAACCTGATCAGAAGATGGTGCTGAGTATGATGTGGCATATGAGGTGTTTAAGAAGTGTTTTCAATAGCAACCTTGTCAAATGGATTTGTACTCTCAAAAAAGTAATGCAAGGGCTGCATGGCTGGTGCTAACCTATACAGCGTGCATGATAGATAACTAAAAACTAACTCCAAGGGAAACTTAGCTGATATTATTTTAAGTTGAGTGATATTTTGGGAGGGGCAAGTGTTCTTACAACTAATATATGGCCTAGAAGACTCAACTTTAGTAACTGAGTGAGAATGTTATAAACCAAGCCCACACAATATTAAAATAAGTTGAAATATATACAACATTTATGAGAACATGTCAGGTGTAATGCTTGATAAAGTAAGCTTAATGCTTAAGAAATTTCTCTTCGGGCTGAAAGAGCCAACTTGCAATTCTGAGTTAGAGGGTAATTTTAGAAACTCTTTTGTGTAAAGTCATTCTTTTATTAATGAGATCAACTTTAGGTGAGCTGAAAGAGGTAGTTTGTGAAAGTATCCAGGAAGAGGACAGACAAGACCCTCAAAACACTGGGAAGTCAACATGCCATGTCAAAAAATTACCAAGAAGCAACTTCATATTATTCTTTCCTGGGGAAAAAGGTTAAAAAACAATCTCTCATCTAAAAAATATTTTGATTTGTGTGCTCAGTTTATTTTTTTCTGTTTGGGACACTATTGAAGCTTGTGCAAAAATAAAGTGTCTGGGGCTTGATGGAAGCTCTGCATCACTTTAGACACTTCTCCTTCATTCTGGGTGTGTCATGTTGTGACATTGTGTGGCACCCCTGTTATTACGCCAGACCTCCATAAAAATGGACTGTCATAAAAGCCAGAGAGCAGATTTCCATTGGCTAATCAGTCACATGCATCAGGTTCCAGCTGCAACCACACTATGGAATAGCAAGTCAAGGAAGGAGGGACACGCCTGCATATCACACAGTCCTTCTGCATACTACTCACTCTGTTTCTTGTTTATAATCCGAGTGTCCTCTCTTCACAAAGTAGGCTACTATGAACTCAGCCAGCCATGGTAAATTATTTCCAGTCAACATGCAAAAGTAAGAAAGGAACCTCAGATATATTTAAGCTTGTGAAATCACATCATTTTCAGACAACTAGTAATTTTTAGATGACCTTAAGATCCAAGCTTTTGGCACACTGCTCCCAAAATGAGTCCTGCTATGTATATATGTCTTTCTCATAGGTCCAATGACTGAGAAGTTTCCAGGAATTCAGAATGTTTCATGCACCATGCAATTGAAAGCAGTCACTTTGCAAATATCTCAATTACTGATTTGTATCTCTATCACGCAGAGTATTTCTGAGCAAGCGTGGCCTTGTGAAACAAAGTGGGACACTAGGAAATGTCTCAGTGATTGATTTTATATCTATCACATCTCTTTTCAGTCATTACTTCAATTCTGCAACTGAATATCAACAGCAACAATGGAGGGAGGGAGGGAGAGAGAGAGAGAGAGAGAGAGAGAGAGAGAGAGAGAATGTAGTGGTTTAGTTAACCTTTGCTGTAATAACTAAACTCTTTTTCTATCATTTCTTAGTAATGGGATATCAAGGATTACTGCTACTTTTGTAGAACAGTGTTTCCAGTAATACAACATTAGGAGATGCTGGCTCAGTTATCCTGCCTATGATATTCAAATTGGGCCAATTAAGTTGTTCATGGCTATTTTACATCTCTTATTACTTCATGTATTTTTTGTTAAAGTGATCATATCACAGAATACCATCCGCTTACTATTAACTTCCCTGGCTCTGAAGGCAACTGTTCTTCTTCTCTCACTGTGTCTTTTATGCCTCTGCCCTACTCCTCCCTTCCATCCTTTGTTTTATATTCACTTTCTCCAAACTTTCATTTTTACTAGATATTATTTGATACAGGTTTTGTTTCTTGAAAAGTTATCCTAAATCCTTCCTACAAAATGAAGATGATCAATAAATTGTCTACTTGCCAATTCTTTAAAAAAATGACAAATATTTTAAAAATGAAGAAAATAGTGTATGCCTGCCAGATGACAGAGGGTTTAGACGAGTGAATGCAAACAGCTCTGTGGATGGAAAAAGAAATCTGTAGATGGATTTCTATATTCAGTGGAATTAGCTGAAGTCCTTACATCAATATTAGGCATTGAATCTGACCTTTTTTGAGGAATACTTTATGGAATGGGCGGCAGACATTATTTAAGGTCACATGGGTTACAAGGTAGTATACTTACCGTAAGCATTAAAGTCTTTTGGAGAAGGAAATGAGTAGCCTCGAAGGAGAACAGCTCTCAATATTCATGGCCAGAGGCCAGAATGTCAGAAGGAAAGTGATCACCTACTTTTTCAACAGTGACGGCTCCTGGATGGGGACCGGAAGGCCTCTTTGGTATTCACTATGCACAGGCAAGGAGTGTGGCTCATTCTGGGTTTTATACAGGGCCCAGCTCTATGCACACTCATTACAAGGTTATTACCGTCATTACGGTGGACAATGCAATAATATTTTAAATGGGACAAATTTGGCTCCCAGCTATTCATGAGCTGCTCTTGCAGCCTTAGGGAAAATGGCTTATGAGTGCAGGGAAATCAAATCTGGCCCACATCCCATTGCTTCCTCTACTACAAATCGAAAAGAGCCTCCGTGAAGAATCTCCATGGTTCTGGTTCGCATGAGCTCTGATGATAAGAACTGGCCTTTGTGGATAACTCTGAGCCTAATTGCAGAACTGGCTTTGGGCAAAAATAGAAAACAAGTGACGTTAGTTGCCCAAGTCCTTCACTAACCTTTTCTGATTCATTTCCCTAACACCCTGCATGTCATCCTCTGACCCTTTTTCTTATGCATTACTTTTCCTCTTATGAAGATGAAAAAAATTACAGAAAGTCAACATTTACCAAAATATACTTCATAGGATAGTGGTTCTTCACAATATCCCACTATAAAGAGATTCTTGAGTCAAATAAATTTGGGTACAATCTTTCTTCTATGAAGAATCATAATACACGTGAGCATGTTAGAGGCTTGGGTAGTTCCAGAGGAAAGGGATCTGTTAATTGTGATGTGGAACTCCTGCTTGTGATGTAGGATACCTCTTAGAAATCATATTGTTTTAGGAAAAGTTTCAAGTTTCAAGGTTCCCAGGGAGAGAAAAATTTTTAATTTTAAGGGTTTTATTATATAAAGTTCAGCAGCAGCTCAACAGTAGTCTATTCAAAAGAGATAAAGAGTCTTTCAAACTTTGTGCCCAGAGCAGATATCCTAAATGAGAACTTCAAAAAACTATAAACACATTAATTTCTTGGAAGACAGTTAATTCTATTTGAGAAACAAATAATATTTTAGAGAAAAATATTGGCATCATGCAGTAGAATTGACATTCAACATAGTTTTAACAACTATATCTTATGATAATCCTAATTTAGTGGACCAAAGCTGCCCCAGCTCATGATATAGCTTTGTAATCCATCAGATGATTTCTAGAAAACAAAGCTTGGCTTTTAGACATTGTTTTGTATTTGTGAGTAACCAAGCCAATTAGCTCTATTCAGGACAAATACCCTCTCAACTTCAAAATAAGAATTTATTTTCAACCATATTTCTAGTAACTTTCGATCTTGATTAAATGGTTAGCCAACTAATTTTTCAAGCAATGTAAAAATGGGATCCCAGCGAAACAGTTTGTGCACAGAACCATCTGGGGAAAGATGCCCCTGGCAATTATCAGCATGGTCTCTTTGTAGAATTCCCTGAGAAATATGATCCACAGTCAACTATCCCTTTTTGTTAATAAGCACTTAATGCTAAAGAAGGAAGCTGAACAGACTACTCTATCCACAGACTTTGCATGCAACCTGTGTGTAAGAAGTGAAAATCCCATGGTTGGGTTTCTGCTTCCATTCTTCCATGAAGGTAGTAGCACTGGTGAAAGTTTTAGGGAAATAGATAGGCAGAAAATTATGCACAATCTTTTTGTTCCATAGAAGTGATTCCTTTTCCAGATTAAGGGCAGTTCATAATTTTACAAAAATCAGAGACTTCTGTGATTGTTACATAGGAAATGTGTGAAGAGGCATAGGAGGTTACATCCATATAACATAGCCCTTTTGCAGTATTGATGTTCTTCATAATAAAGAGTAGAGGAGCTGAATATTCAAGGGTCATTTTATTTTATCATTAGTTAATTAGTTAATTCTATGTGAAGCTGGAGATTAAACCCAAGGCCTCAGGTACACGAGGCAAGCACTCTACTACTGAGCTACACCTCAGCTTTCAAGGGTCCATTTTAGAATTAAAAATTTCAGCTAAGAATTCAAGCAAGAAACCTATGCAGAATAAGTCTAACCCTGATTTTTAATTTTTTAACTCTTATACATAGACTTATGTCAAGAGTATTATCTAAAATCTAGAATTTACTTTGGAAACAAACAAACCACAATATTTCCCCTTATTTGGGGCTGTTGGGTTCTTTTGGAAAGGCATGATGTAATATACCTACTAAAGCAGAACTTTTACTATTTAAGAACTGTAAAACAGAAATTTGGCAGACAACATGATAAAAAAGGAGGAAAGGTTAAGAATTAATTGAAAACAGGAAGAAAAAAATCTTCAGGGTACATGCTTACAGAGTGAATACAACTTAGCCTTCAATTCCTAGAGAGGGATGCATAGTTCATCCCATCTACCCTCATGATTGTGAAGCTAGGTGGGTCAGACCAGGCAAGAACTGACATCCAAAATTATATCTTATTTTTCAATTTACCTTGGAAAGAACTGACTTCCCTCTTTCTTATTCCTCTATATATCCAAAGCCCAAGCTAACTGCTAACTCAACCTGCTGGCCCTCCCCTGGGTACCCTTGCAGATGAACCTTTAACCATGGAAGAGACCCTCTGTGTATGCCTCTATGTTTGTGATTAACAGCCCTTTTCACCCTATATCTATTCCAACTGCTCTCAATACACAAAACATGTTTCCTTACAAAACATTAAATTCACAAGCAATAAATAATTTGTTTCAGTTTTTCCAAGTATCTATTCTCTTGCCACAAAAACAAGGATGTACAGAAGGGCACCCTTGCTTACTTTTTTTTTTTTTTTTGCTTTTCAGAAACCTTTACATTGTCTTCTAATCTTTGACTTACAACTGCTACAATAATGAACAGATGTTTACTGAGCATTTACTATAGAAGGTCCTGAATAATCAGATGAGACAAAAACAAGAAGAAAAAGAAAATATGTTTCTTTATATTAAACAATTGTTCTACAGCTGTTGCAGTCCATAAAAGTAAAATAAAATAAAATAATTCTAATAAAAGATACTTGTAAAGCTAATATATAGGGAAATTTTTTTATGAATCCCAATAATTATATTTGGAGAAAGTTTTAAGAAGGAAGGGAGAGAAATATCTTGTTAAAATTACTTTAATTCTTCTCTCTGTAATTTGAGCAAAGTCAAGGAGTCCAAACTAAGTCAGTATTAAGTATTTGAAAGAATATGAAGAATTAAGAACACCTGTGTGACCTGGACCATCGATTAGAGCCAATAAATCCCTTTGGTATGAGAGAGGAGACCTTTATCTTGTCCTCACCTTGAGGGACATGATCAAGCTCTCCCAGCTTATGCTTCCCTCCTCAGAGGAAATATTTGTGAGGCCCAGAAAACAAACTCCACCTTTAGAAGGTGAATCAGGTACCATGATCTCGAATTTCCACAATGGTTCCAAATTATGTTGGGCATGAGAGTGCTATTGGTGTGGAGTATGGGTGGAGCTTAGCTGTGTGAACAGTGATATCCTTATAAGCACATCAGAGTTCCTCATAGTGCAGGGTAGAGCAGGAATGGGGTGGACAGGCCATGAACTTTGGACCAGGCCTCTCTACTCCACCGACTTGTGTGGGACTTCCAGGAATTCAAGAATTCCAAGTTTAGTATTGGCTTTTAGATCCTTGTGAGAGTATAATTTTTCAAGATAGGAAAATAAGCCATGAGAATTCAGCAGTTTGTCAGACTGAATTTTAATTTTTAAATATTGGACATATCATGTGAGGCATCTGTATTTTTGCTATTATTGTATACATTAGAGAGATGACTGGATACAGCCATAGGTACAGGGGAAACAGGTTTTGGCTAAAAAATGTCTTTCTTCAGGAAATCTAACTAGGTCCCTTGAACTTGAACTTCCCCATACCTCCCTCACTTCATGGACTATTTCTACCATAAACCTGCCAGTCTGACATCATAGGAGTGGATGAGTTGTTTGGATGGCTGGTCTGTTTTCTGTCCTTTCTTCTCTCTGAATTCTAAGTGACTACAGTCATCATTTTGTTTTCTTGATATCTGAGCCCATATGTACTCCACCTCTTTGCTCAACAAAGTCAAGTCCAAACAAGATTTGTACAGAGGTGGTTATATCCACAATAGTTGGGATTAGCCAGTTGCCCCATAGCTTAGTTCTTCTGTTTGATATAGTATATGATAAGCATCATTTTGGTCTACAAAAAAGTAAGAAATAAAGAAAAAGTCCCCCAAAACTAAATGTTCTTTAATCATTCACAAAGCCAGTTACTCTGTTTTTCTTTCCTTTTTTTATACTTTTATTGGTGCATTATATTCTCACATCATAAGGTGGTTCATGGTGATAATGGCATACAAACAGCACTTGGTGGGGTTTTCATCAATTCTGTGAGATCTTCAGAAATTCGGGTAGTTTAAGTTCTGTATTTGCTCATTTAAATGTTCTCATGCACTCTCTCAGCCTTCATATCTGTCAGAGTGCCTTCCCTTAGAACCTCTGTTTCCTCAAATGTGCCTCGCACTTTTAGGGTGAGAATCCACATTTGGCCCACCTTTTTCTAAAACAGCAGTAAGTGTCTGACATAGTGTGTATGAAAAATAGAATAAGATAGAATACACCAATTTTATGCTATCATTTTTTAGTGTTTGAGAACCGTTCTGATTATTTCCTGTTTCTCAATTATATTCAGTTGAGGAGAATATAGATGGTGAATAAGTACTAGGTAAAAGAGGTATTATTGAGATATGCTATGAAATATCTTGCAAGATAACTGGCTTGCTCAGAACAGGTCGTTTTTCTTAAAGAGGCAAATTCAAAGAAACGAATTTGATTTAATTGACTGATTATCATCAACTAGGTCAGTGTGATCAATTGTGTGTTTGCATTTAGTGTTACACATTCTTTTTGTCTTATAAATGATAGGAGTTTGAGGCTAGCATAGGCAATTTAGTGAGACCTTATTTCAAAAAAGAAGAATAAAAAAGGAAGAAAGAAAGAAGAAAGGTAAGGAAGGAAGAAGGGAGGGAGGGAGGAAGGAAGGAAGAAAGGAAGGAAGGAAGGAAGCAAGGAAGGAAGGAAAGGAGGGAATGTGGGACAAAACATAAAATAAAATAAATGCTTTTCAACTCATACTCTGAAGTTTCTGAGAAAACTGTAAAATGAAAATATTAAAATGGGTTAGAAGATCAACTTCCAGCATGAGGAATTATGCTGGTCTGTTTCACAGTGAAACTGGTGAAAGCTGTAAAAAAAAAAAAAAAACACTCTGGAAATTGAAATCGTATGTAAACAACAACTTAGTCAAAATTTCTATGAAAATTTAAGAAAAGTGAGCATGTGGTATTTGAGCCAGGACCACTCCTGCTTTTCCTAACTCCTAGCTCAATGAGGTGGAAACTCCCTTCCATGCTGGTACCAATAACACAGGGTTCTCTCTATCCTTAGTACTCAGAGAAGGGCTTTCTTCCTGGGAGGAGCAGGAGGTTAGCATTTCTCATCCTGCTCTAAGTTTCCCCTTACTGAGGCTAAGTCATGGGCAAGTGTACTGGAGAGGCAGGGGTTCCCATTTGAGCCCAGCCCTCTCTTGTGGAATGGCAGCTCTACTATGGACTCAGGGGAGTACCCTGAGATTCTGATCACTCTTGCCTCAGCTTGTGAGGCTCTAATTCTGTATCAGGAGAAGCCAGATAAGAGGATGTGGAGAAGGCTTCTGCAACCTCCTTCAGGAAACTCTTGGCTCCTAGAATAAGGATGTCATGCAGAAAGAAGCTTTCCATGGTCTTATCACAAGTTCCAGAACCCTGACTCAGATATTTTTCCTGGAGAGAGAAACAGGACATAAAATAGATAGTTCCTAATTTCCTCCCAGAAACTGTCCTCTTTTGCAACTTTGAATGAAGAAATTCCAGCCTATCACACTCTAAAGAACAGGCGAGGCTCTGGTGAAAGACAACTGGGAGGAGAGTCAAATCACATGCTCAGTTGTTGGCCAGTTAGTTTGCAGAGAAGAGCCAGGGAATACTGTAGCCAGAAAGAACCTTCCAAGGATCAGAATGAAAATCAAACATTGATCTCAGAAACTATTCTTCCCAATGAGCTGGAATTTAAATAGATTAGTTTGCAGAACAATTTATACTTCAGGGCACTATTGAAAACAATAGTCATGTGAAAATTGGTAAAGTTTAAACAACTGAGTGTGGTCAGGTATCGAGAAGAGGAGACTCTTACCAATTTCATTATCATCCCTGGGTGACTGTGGACATACTCAGTTCTCTGAGGAACAACATCAGAGGCTAAACATTGGGTGAAAGGAAAGAGACTTCACTAACATAATCTAGTCAGCCACTAAACAAGCAAAGATCAATAAACCGTGGAGATATGCAATCTGAAATGCCCAGTTTCCAACTAAAAAGTCTATACCATACGAAGAATATTGGCAGTCACTATAAGGGCTCAATTATACATTTGAACAAGCTGAAGAAAAAACAGGAGATCTTAAAGGAGACAGATTGTGATTATGAAAGCTGAAAAATGAAGAAAACCTCAAGAAAAGTACCTGGAAGTTCCTCAAACCATTAAGCAGAGTTACCATATGACCCAGAAATCCCACTCCCAAGTAAAGTATATCCCCAAGAGAAATAAAAGCAGGTTTACATAGAAACTTATAAACGAATGTCAATAGTAGTATTATTCATATTAGCCAAGAAATTAGAAATAATCCAAATGTCCACCAAGAAGACAAATGGATACAAAAATGATATATTCATATTCTTACATTGGAATATTATCAGTCCATAAAAGTGAATTAAGTACTAATATATTCCACCACATGGGTGAATCTTAAAAAATATGTATACTACATGAAGTCAGTTACAAGGGACCATGGTTTATATCATTCCACTCAGATGAAAAATCAGAAGAGGGAAATTTATTGAGACAGAAAGCAGATTTTTGGTTTCTTAGTGAAAGGGGGGATTTGGAGGACATAGGGCATTGATAGTTAAATGATACAAAATTCCTTTTTGAGGTGATGAAATTCTCCGAAACTGACTGTATTGATGGTTGTGCATATTTGTGAATATACTAAAGCATATCAAATTGTACATACCATAACAGAAAGAATAAATTTAACCATATATGCTTTGAAAATATCTGCATTTTATTTTTTATTTTTTATTTTTTTTTGCGGTACTGGGGATTGAACTCAGGGGCATTCTACCTCCGAGCTATACCCCCAGCCCTATTTTTTTTTATTCTTTATTTTGAAACCAGGTCTTGCTAAGTTGTGGAGTGCCTCACGAGGTAGCTGAGGCTGGCCTCAAACCTGGATCCTCCGGTCTCAGCCTCCCGAATGCTAGGATTACAAGCGTGCACCACCACACCCGGCTAATATCTGCATTTTAGAAGAAACCAAATACAATGTAAGTAACAATGGAGGAGAGAAGGTATTTTAGAAATGTAATGGCAAACAAAGTTTACTATCAATCTATACATAACTTTTACAAATTAATAAAAGAGGCACAATAGAAAAACAACCAAAGAATAGAAATGATATTTTACAGAGGAGGAAATCTGAATGAACATGTCTTATAAAAAGATTTTCAGCTTCGACAAGTAATTGTGAAATGCAAATATTAAATAATGAGATAATTTCACACTCATGAGACTGATAAAAGTAAAAGGTCGAGGAGCACTGATGTTGGCAATGAAGCAAAGTAGGAACTCCCACAACCAGTCACTTGGGCATGAAAGCTGGTACAACCAATTTGAAAAGCCACTTGACCAAATCTCACACCCTATGCCCCAGTAATTCTACTCTTATGTTATATTCCCTAAAATAAGTCAAGCACATCAACTAAGTGAGACAAATAAAAAATGTCCATTCTACCACTGTTTCTTCATGAAAAAATCCATATTCAACACAAATGTCCACCAACAGGAAATTCATGGTTTATTTACTATAGGGGATTAGACAATTAAAAATAAAAAATTAGAGCTAGGTCCTAAAAATACATGAAGTAAAATTAAGACAATTGTTAAATGATCTATTTTTAATAACAAAGAAAAACTTCCAATAATAATAGCCCATGAATTTCTAGTAAAATCACCAAAACATGTGAGACTGATAAACTTTGAATTCCTAATAATTATCATACCAGGGGAGAACATCAATGGAATGGGTTCAGAAAAGTGTTTACAGAAGTGTTGTGGAACAATCAGTCCCAGTGTGTGAAGTGCAGCCCCAACATGCCAGGAGACTGAAGAAAAGAGACAGTCAGGATCACACACTGTAATCCACTGAGAATTTACTGTCAGAAGCCTGGTCCCAGATGACAGTGAGACCAGGTGGATCCCTGCTATTTGAATCAGAAGCAGGGGTGAATCTCTTGGTCAGAACAAATGGAACTTCATCCAACTGGAGAGTAGCTATTTTATCTTAAGCTAATATCAAAATGCCAGGCACATTCTTGGTACCAGGGTCCATTCATAAAGCTCCACATGCTACTGTAATGGTTTTGTCTATTTATATTGGCTAAGAGACTATGTAGGGACAACGAACTGATCAGGGCTACTTAGGAGTAATTACAGCAATTAGTACATAGCTGCATACATATCAAGCTTGGTCCATGTAAGAGGAAATGTTTATTATTAAAGGTTTAAAACAAGCTGGGTGTGGTAGCCCAGGCTTGTAATCCCAGTAGTTGGGAGGCCGACACAGGAGGATCACAGGCAGTCAGCCTCAGCTACTTAGTGAGGACCTCTGCAACTTAGTGAGACCCTGTTTCAAATAAAGAATTTAAAAAAATACGACTGAGTGTATAGTTCAAAGTTAGAATGACCTCTGAGTTCAATCCCCAGTACTGCAAAATATAAAAATAAATAAAACACATACATCTTAATGTTAGGGTTTAGGAGGAAGGTGAGGATAAAAGGTAGAATAGGGTGGGTATTTAGGGCACAGCTCCTAAACCAAAAGGCTTGAGTCTAAGTTCGCCCTCCACCACCTATAATCCCAGTGACTTTATCAAAATATTTCTCTGTTCATTCAGAAAATGGGGGTGTTAATAATCATACAACATCATGGGGTGTTCTGAGGATTCCACTAGTCAGTATGTGTAAAAATTTATAGAATGCTCAGCCTGTATTAAATGCCTGATGTTTAATTTGTTGAAACATAATTAAGTCTCAATAATTTTTTTCTAGTCTAATCTCTGTATGTCTTTGAAATATCTCAACAAAAACACTAATATTCTCCAAGCTACCAGAATTCAAATGAAGAGAAAAGTAAAGGAGCTATCTACAGGAACACATTTGAAAGAAGCTGATCAGTCATTATTTTATAACCTAGATATTCAAATTCCCAAGAAATAAAAGTTAATTATGGGGTAAATATTCTAATAATTAAGGCAATAAGGCAATGACCACACCAAGTAGTTAATTATTGAGTTAAAAGCTATTTGTCAAATGTCTTCTGCTTCATCAGCTTTTTGTTAAGAAGTAGACAAGTTAAAAAAAAACATCAACCTATAGTCAACAGATCCCTGCCCTTATTAGCATATAGAAAGTGCTCACAAAGAAAATGACCAGGAAACAAGGCTAGGAATTAGGAGAACACCGTATTTTCTGGTCGTCCATCAAGGACAGTCTGGCACAAGTTATCAGAAAGGATAGGTTTGTTTGCTTCTCTGAAAAGTGAAAATAGAATGCTTTTGAGGAAAGTGTTAGATAAGAGTGACACAGAAAAGAATGGATGTTTCAAAGCAAGAATGAACTTAACCTGAAGGGAGACGTTCTCCTTGTTAGCAAGACAGGCTTTGATCTACAGGAGCAGGAAAGCCTGGGTCAGATGAGCAAGGTGATGGCATTAATATCAGAATCATACTTTATGACAATTGAAGGGGACTCCCTAAGACTGTCTGTTGATAGATTTGATTCTGAGAACTCTTACTGGAAAGTGGTTTTGCTTTGCATATTCAGAGAGGAAACTAGATTTTATTCTCCTATCCATAGGCTACTTGAAGCTACACCTTGAGCCATCCAATGAATAAGACATGTGGACGGATTTTCAACATGACAAGGTCTCTTTCAGATCAAATACATACATACATAACTAAACAAATTTAGTTTTAAAAGAGAGGAAAAGCAACTAGCTGTGAAACCTCTCACCACTTCTTTTCTGGAGCTCACAGAGAGAGCCCTAGGGCTGACTTTACAACTACCCAACAAGCTCTTGAAAACAAGCTTGCTTTGTGATTTAATAACACCATTTACAGGACAGAAAACTTAACTTTTTAAACACCCTGCTAAGAGAATGGAGGCAAAGAGGTACGTCAGTAGCCAGCGAACAATTCATTATCTTTGTGAAAACAAAGATGTAAATAATCATTTATTTAATTTCATGAATGTGGAATGGGTAGCTGAGAAAGTAAATCCTTTTCAGTAACAATGCTAGTGGCTATAAAAGCCCTCTCACCCTACCCTGTGGTCCCACTGAAATCCTGGTGCTAAAGTGAAAATATTCTATCAATTCTAATGGGCTGAAAATAAGAACAAACAGCTTAATTACATGGTGGTTGTTTTTGAACGGCTTTCTGAATTTTAAAGTGCTCATCATGTGTCTCTATTATCTCTACACTCCACAAGACTTCCTCACTTCAAATACTCAATGAAGTGAGATGGATGCAGCAGATAGCCAGGGAACATTGTGCTTCCAATCTTGGTTTTGTTCTCCATTCCTATTCTTATTCCCATAACAACTACACCAATACTGCAGCTTGAAATTGCACTGAACATCAAAAAGTATATGACGAGATTTCATACGTATAGTTTTGGTTTATATGAGTGGCGTTGTGCTGTTGATTTACTTGTGTTTTTTATTTTAAATTTTCTTTCATCTCTACACTTTTAAAATCCACTCATAATGCTATGTGTACATCTGTCCTTAGTTGCTTCTCACTGCTGCATAGAATTCTATGTGTGAATCTACCAATTTTTAAAAAACACTTTCCTCCTTGATGTATAACTGAGTAATCTTTCTGCTAGCAGACATAAATCTGCAGTTAACATCCCAGATCATATTCCATCATGAAGTTTTGCTATATTGCATTCCTGGATCATAGGGTGTACAGATTTGACAAAGTACTGCTAGTTAGTTCTCCAAATTACAACAGCTCATGTCCAATAAGAGTACAGCTCTAATTTTTGTAAATCCCATGGCTATAAAGTGACATATGTCATTCTGGTTTTGACTTTCATTATCTTATTTCTAAGGAATTTGAACATATTTTCCTTTTGTTGCTACCATTTACCGTTTTTATTCTGAAAATTATGTATTCCTATTTTACTTGTTTCACAGTTAGTTCTGCTCTTTTTGTCATTAATTTGTATAAATTACTTATCTATTCAAGATATTAGTCCAATTTATAGCAGTTTCCTTATCTTGAAACTATTACTTTCCTGTGTTTCCCAAAGTAGCTATTTATAATATAGAAGTAACCTAATTTACTTTTTTAAAATTTTATTTTTTATTCATACATTGTAAGCATACATCTTTGTTAGGTACAAATTGATAACCATATATGAGCTCACAATTCTCATTTGACCCCTTGCCCGAATTCCCACCCCGCTCCCTTGCCCTTCCTCCCTCTCAAGTTCAGTTTAGTGAGTAACCTTGATATATATTAGTGAGCCCCCTTCCCTCGTCCAACCCCTTCAGTTAAATCAAATTCTTTGCTTTCTAGGGTCTCTCCTTTTTCATCTGGAGACCCTCTCATACCCCATCTTCTCCCTAGCATCCGCATATTAGGGAGAACCTATGCTTTTTTTACTCTTTGTGACTGGCTAATCTCACTTAACAACGAACTGACAGCGCAAACCTAATTTACTTTTTCAATGGAACTTTCAACAAATGCACACTGTTACATAAGGATTGCTTCAGCAAGTGGGGGAAAAGGGAAAGCCAATAGTTGCTTCTGAAGTCAGGGAGTCTCACTTATGGGACTAGAAAAACATTAATTCAAATAATAAAGCATGGTTATTGCAAAAAGTATGATCTCACTTGACTTGTTTGCATAGATGAAACATTCTTAAGTATAATATCAATTAATGTTGCCTAATAATGGATTAACAATAATATGGTAAGCAACAGTTGATTAAAGGAATTCAAGGATAGTTCAATCTTAGACAATCTAAAGTTCAATTGCACATTTAGTAAAGTGGAAATATCACAGAATTTTATAGAATAAGACACTTGATAAAACTCAATATCTAGTGATGACTAAAATAGAAAACTTCTCAAAAAATGAGGGAGAATATTTCCTTAAGTTGACACATGATAAATAATAAAAATCTATGGAAAACATATTTGAATAAAGATAAATTCACTTTAATTCTAAGAAGAACTAAAGTATCTCACTATCATATAATATAATACTTTACGTCTTTAACAACTTCATAAATAATAAATAAAATATGAGATGTAAGATCAGAAAAAAAGCCAAATTTCATTAATCTTCCTAGAGAATTAACCCAGACTAATGATATTGCTTGACTATTTCAAAAAATCAATTTGATTTACAGTAGAAATAAAAATATACTATTGGCAATGCAAAAAAATTCTACATTATTTGGAGAGTACATTAACAAAAATATACAAGATATTTATGGAGATAATTTTAAACATATCAAAGAAAGTAAAAGAAAAACCAGTTAAAGTATATTTCATCATCATATATGAGGTGGCCTAACTTTGTAAATCTATTAGTTCTAGCTAAATTATAATTCTAAAACAACCTTTATATAATATCAGGCTAGTTTTTTGAGACACTTGACAAATATTCTAAAATTATATGTAAGAATGAATGAGAGTCCATAAATATTAGGATGACTTTAAAAAGAAAAGTCATAAAGAGGGACTTGCCAATTGAGATACTAAGAATTCAAAGCCATTGAGATAAAAAAAAAAAAAAAGAAAAACATTGCATTCCTAAAGGAACAAATAGAAATGTGGAGGAGAACTCACTGTTTAGAGAAAGATTTGTATATATATATATTGATAGTTGATACATTATATAAGAAGAAACACATACAGTGAATAAAGAACAAGCTGTTAAGAAGAAGGTCTGGGAAAGAACCCCCTATCTTAGACTGCAAGTAGATTAAAGATTTATAGATAAAAGGTAAAACTTAAAAGTTATTGGGGGAAATGCCAAATAATAACCTTGTCATCTAATGTAGACAAGAATATATATATATATATTTGTATATATTATATATATATGTATGTATTTGTTACCAGAAGCTGCTATTTCATTTGTTTATTTATTTTTATTTATTTTATTTTATTTTTGTAAATTCATACATTGTAATCCTACATCTTTGTTAGGTACAAGCTAATAAAGGCATACGTGCACACATTTCTCATTTAACTCTTCCCCAATTCCCGCCCCACTCCCTCGCCCTCCCTCCTCAAGTTCAGTTTAGTGACTGACTTTGATATATTTGTGACAGTACATCCTGTGCATTAGGGTGTTCCCCCTCCCCCCATTATCTTCCACTAAGTCAAATTCTTTGCTCACCTAAGGTTTCTCCTTCTTCATCTGGAGTCCTTCTTATGTCCCATTTTCTCCCTAGCTTCCACATATAAGGGAGAGCATACAGTTTTTTACTTTTCGTGACTGACTAATCTCACTTAACATAATGTCTTCCAGTTCCGTCCAACTTTAAAATATTTTTAAAATAAAAACAAAACAAGCTTGAATAAGTTTCTTATTTGCACACTTTAATTCTTATTATATCAGTTCTCAGAAGGTAAAGATGTGCTACCTGCCTGGATATGTAGCAGCCTGAAATAGAACCTGAGGTATAAAAAAAAAATCACGGAGAATTATAAAATCAATGCAACATTATTGGAATGAGCATCCGAACTCTAGAAGAGATCACAAGGCAAAGAAACTTCATGTGGTTGTAGACCTTCTGGTATACTAGTATATAAGGCTGTAAGATACTATCATTTCTTAGGACTTATAGTCATTGTCAGGTCCCTAGACAGTGCTGACCATATAAGAAACTCATAAACCTCTCAGAACCAATTTTCCCAGACCAGACATGAGAATCATAAGATCTGCCCTAACTCTCTTCATAGGTGAGTAAATTCTATGCATTATAATGTGGTGAAAAACATTAAAGATTGGCATAAAAGACTAGGAAATGACTTTTGAGATAGTTTGAACTAAGTTATTGGCTGTTTCGTCACTCATCATCATTTATTTTCCTTAAAACAGGTTCTCAAGAGTCATCCTCATTTAAAATTTTTTGTTTTTCCCATGAGAAAAATCTAGGTACATTGCTATTTTTATGCTTAGCCTAATTTGGAATAATAATAAAAAAAAAACCTTGAACTAATGTGAAAACAATATTTTTAGGTGGGAGAGACATCTCTGACACCTTCCCTATCACAGCAAAGACCACTTGTTATGAATGAAAAGAAGAGCAATGTACAAAGAATGGTGTGGTGCCAGCTCTGAGTCTATATAAATATAATAACAATTTATATGAATCAAAGGTTAACTGGAAAAGCTACCAAGCACATAAAACATATTAAAGCAGTAATACAAGTTTTGTTGAAATTCAGAGGCTATCAAATAAGATAGTTTTCTAAATGAGACAGATATGGACAGAAAAGTTTAGGAGAGAAGGAGAGATGTAAAGTATTCTAGTCCAGTTGAATAAACTCACTGCATCACCTTCAATGTATCTGCTTTGCTTGCTCTAGCAAATAAGACATCTGTGTTTGATATTTCTTCTTGGGGCAATTCCTTGACCTCCAGGAAACACAAGGTCGGTCATGAAGAGGAGCTCAATATGTTACTACATCCTTCAATAAGAAGGAAAACATTTCATTATAATTAATTTCAGCATTTGTCCTGAAAAGAGATGATATGCTTTGGGGATTCCATTATGGATTAATTCAAGTGACAACAATAATATGAAATTAAGAGAGTTGTTTCATATATTAAATACTCTCAGGGCCAAA
Source organism: Graphiurus murinus (assembly GCA_004027655.1). Taxonomy (NCBI): domain Eukaryota; kingdom Metazoa; phylum Chordata; class Mammalia; order Rodentia; family Gliridae; genus Graphiurus; species Graphiurus murinus. Next base: position 12,952 of record PVLC010014704.1, on the reverse strand, counting down.
TATTCCTTAGCATGTTTCTAGCTGATGCTTACTGAAGTCAATACAAGAAGAAGATGACTTTAGGTGGAGAAATTGGGCTTTGACCTTGACCTTTTCAGTTGAAATTTTTATACTGGGAAAGCTATGAACAGTGGGAAAACAAAATAACTTGCTTTCATCATGTTTGAATGAAGATGAGAAATAAAGTCTTCCTATGATAAATTAGTTTTGATTGGTGACAGCTTATTTATATGCACCTAACATTTTCTGCCCTCAACAAATTTTTCTCCTTCTTTCCTCCTTTCTCTTCCTTCCTTCCTTCTTTCCTTCCTTCCTTCCTTCCTTCCTTCCTTCCTTCCTTCCTTCCTTCCTTCTTTCTTTCCTTATAAATATCTCTTTAGTACTTCTTAAATACCTGTTACCAGGATAAAGAGGAAACACTGCCTAAGACCTGCCTTGCTTTCATCTTAGCAGCTTTGCCAAAGCAGCAGAGGCCACGTCAACATGAAACAGAGGTGCAAAGTGCCTCAGACAAACTCATCAGCTTGAACGTGCCTCCTGTGCTTCTCCAGAAGACTGTAACTGACAACCATGATGTCTTTAGACTGGGACCTGCAGCAGTACCTTAACACCTTCATTCTTCTTACCTTGGGTTGTTAAGATGTATATATTTTTGCCAAAAAAGGCAAAGTTTTCATTTTCCTTTTGGAGGCTTCAGAACGTCATTTGACTTTATTAAAAGAACAATAAGTTCTTTGAGAAATGATTTTAATTTCAAGGCCACTGATTACCCATACAGATAATTGTTGGCTGTGGAATTGAAGGGGGGATGTGGGCTGATCATCTTGGGGGATTAGTGGGATGGGGAAGGAACCCTGTGCTTATGGTTGAGGGTGTAGAGCCCCCATGCAATTACTCAGTGCCTCTAACTTTTGAGACTCAGTTATGTGTTCCTATGTTGATTCAATAGCCTCTATTAGCAAAGAGTTTATGTATTCCAACTCATTCAGGTAGCTATTTCTATTGTCAATCTACTCCAGGTACACGTGCTTTTTCTCTCATGTAAAATAAAAGTTTCTTTCCTCCCTATTAGAAATGAATTCTAGGGAAGACATAAATAAATAAAAACCCATGAAATAAAAGTAACTTGGCCAGGCAATTTACTTCTATAGAAGGGTATGCAACCACCAAAAAATATAGTAGGCAAGCACACCATTTGAGCAGTCTGCTTGGTTTCAACCCTAACGAGATTCTACCCCTTTCCCTCATTGGAAAGGATTTGGGTTCACAATTCTGTGCAATTGGCTATTTTCTAAGACAGACAGGAATTCTGAAATAATTTGGCAAAGAAACAAAGTTTAAAGTACAACTCTGCAGTGATTGGCTTATTTCTATGGCTGGAGGGAGTTTTAAAACAAAGTTTAAGATTCTGGAAGATGCCAGTCAACTAAAAGTTAAATGAGCTAGAATGACTGAAATTCCAGAAAATTCCAGCCAACCAAAGGTTATATTATCTAAAATGCCTGACACTCAGGAAGATTTGTGAAGTAGAGCAGAGCAAACAGACACATATACAAAGTTTACAAAGTTACAAAATGAATGCCTAAGCTACAGTTACAAAATGGAAAATAGCATGCTTCCATGTAATGTATTTACTTTGGTAGAAAACATTATTTTCATTCCTTACATCCCTTACTTCATTTATTCACTGCCTCAAAAATATGTTGTCAGAGTGAATTTACTACCCATATACAACCATTGTCCCAGGTTTTAACTTCCTGAACAGCCAAACCATAGCCCTTATAATATCTTACAGAACTTAAAATATGAGTATAATTTTGGATTTCAACTCTTCCAATGATGGCTTGCTTTTTAAACTTTCCTTCTATTAGTTCTCTTCCTCTGTATTAAGTGTCCCCTTAAAATATGGCACCCAGAACTGAACAAAGTACTCCGGATGTGGTCTGAGCTACAGTGTGTAGGAAGACAATTGCTGGCTGTAATTTAGGAAGGGGGCTTCTACTAATGTAACCTATGAATATGTTTTTTTAAAGCATCCGCCTCACACTGATGGGTCTTATTAAAGTTGTGGTCAGTTAAATCCTCCAGATCTTTTTCACATGAAATTCTGCCAAGCTATGTCTTTCCATCCTGTACTTTTACAATTAATTATTTGAACTTTCGTGCAGGACATTGTATTTATCCCTATTAAATTTCATCTTATTGGCATTTGCTCAGAATTCCAGCCTGTCAGAACAATTCTATCCTTTCCAGCTTTCTGCCTCTTTGATTTCATAAACTTCCTTTGAATACTGCCATCAACATCATTGCTACAGAGTCTTAATTAGGCTGGCCCAGAGAAGGACCTAGTGGCCATCACTGTAAAATGGAGGTCTGATTTTTGAATACAGTTAACCCACTTTTGCCCAGTTCACCTGTCCTCACATACACTGGTGTTACAGAAAATGTTGTCAAATATTTTCTTTAAATCATGAGGTTTCTTCAGATTTACCATGGCAGGACAACTTTATAACCTCATTAGAAGAAAAGAGAAGTTCATACGCTGTTCTATTCTATATTTCTTAATGTCTACAATTTGTAGGCATCATTTTATGCTAAGATAAACTGAAAACCACTATATGGAATTTGGATCTCTCTCTCTCTCTCTCTCTCTCTCTCTCTCTCTCTCTCTCTCTCTCTCTCTCTCTCTCTCTCTCTCTCTCTCTCTCTCTCTCTCTCT
>PVLC010014704.1:0-10133 GCA_004027655.1 Graphiurus murinus | reverse complement strand
ATCTCTCTCTCTGTCTGTCTCTCTTTCTCTCTGTCTCTCTCTCTGTCTATCTCTCTCTCTGTCTGTCTCTCTTTCTCTCTGTCTCTCTCTCTGTCTCTCTCTCTCTGTCTCTCTTTCTCTCTGTCTCTCTCTCTTTTGCTCTCTCAGCATTGTAGCCTCATGTCATAATGTAGTTCAGAGTGATAGGGACATATATGCGCACAGCACTGTGAGTTTCCCGCTCCCCCCACCACACTCACTGTCCTTTCCCATACGTGATACTGAGATTGGCAGTGGTAATTTCACATATGTACGTAACATCAGTAGAACTGTTTCCTTCATTGATTCTCCCTTCCCCCATCACCACGGTCCCCTAGATCCCCCCATTGCTCCAGTGGGGTTTCTCCTTCATTATCTAAAGTCTCTCTTATATCCTGATTATCCCCTGGCTTATGAGAAAATGAGAAAAAATACATGACCCTTCACTTTCTAAAACTGGATATTCTCACTTAACATAAGGTCCATCCATTTTCCTGCAAATAACATAATTTTGTACTTCTTTATTGCTGAGTATACACATTCTGTGTATATTCCCTAATTTTGTAATCCTTTCATCTGTTGATGGACACCTGGGTTGGTTCCATGATTTGGCTATTGTGAATTGTGTTGATATCAACATGGGATTTAGATCTTAATTGCAATGAGAAGCCATTAGAGAGTTTATTAGGTAAACTCAAATCACTTTATTATTATGTACAGAGTAGATTAATAAAAGGGCAAGAATGGAATTCTGGAGACTGATTGAAGGATGGCTGATCTCAAGGACAGGAGCTCTAGGGCCCACACTTGTTGTGTCATGGCCTGAGTCCGGGAGAGACAGTTCAGCCCAATGGCCCAGATTCCCTTATCTATGTCCTAAAGGATTTAGAAAGCTTTGTGAAATAATCTCTACAATACTTACTAGTTCAAACATTCCATGGATCTGTGATTTGCCATCCGTGGTTGATTTATTTATGGTCAAACTCAGAATGTCTCATGGCCTTCCCTCAGGTTCTAAGATACACACTTCGTCCTTATATCAATATTGACACTTCCTCTGCTATTGATGCCAAAGTTGTGAAGGTTGGATCTTTGAAATAACATCTGCTAATCTCTACCTGGTCCAAAACAATGGATCTTACTTAAATAGCTATCTTCTCATTAGTAACTCTCAGTTGAAGAGTATTATTCATTTTACACCATTCAATTGCTTTCTCTGAAGACTGTTCCTTGTTTGGACGGTTATAGCCACTTAAGGGTTAAATAGTTCTACCTTCTTTAGATATTACAGTTGATTCTCCATATATTTGGGTTCCAAAACTCCAATTGAAAATTCAACCAAACTCCAATTGAAAATAGTATCTGCACTGATGTACAGACTTTGTTTTCCTGATATTATTCCCTAAACAATTATATGCATAGATTTACATTATATTAGGTAATATAGGTCATTTAAAAATGATTTATAGTATATCAGAAGATGTGGGTAGGTAATATGCAAATACTAAAGCATTTTATATAAGGGAGGTGAACATCTATGAGTTTTAGTATCCTGGCGGGCAGAGTGGGGGGAGTCCTAAAACCAATCCTCAGCAGACACTGAAAGAAAGTTGTATATGTCTTTGTCATTGTAGATTCATTTACTTCTACCATTGGAGTTATACAGAGCACAAGCCAAATGGAAGTACTTTAAGCAGAAGCAATTCAAACAACTTTCTTGCTCTGTATGTTAGGTTGATCCCCAGACCAGAGCAGTCTTTCCATCTCCAAATGAAATGCATCTTCTCCTGGCTTCATCATCATCACCTGCATCAACAGCAGCATGTTGTTCCTGAAATCCATTCAATATATAGCATATATCTGGCACTGAGCTAAAAGATTTATGTGCATTATCTTATTTTATAGGGCCGTTTATTCAGACATCCATTCATTCATTTGATTACTATTTATGGTGCACTTCTGATGTCATAGATATTGAGGAAGTACTGGGATGTGGGGTAAGCAAGCAATCATAGTCCTTGCTTGATATGAAGTGTAACCTAGAGGGAAAAATAAGTATTAAATATGTGACCATAATTATGTGAATATTCATTTTTTTGAGAATTCAAAATCTCTGGGTGCTCATATGAAATAGACCTACTAGATTACTTCATTTTGTTCTTTTCTGGTTTGACAAGTGCTATTGTGCTTGAGGGTCTTTGATTTCCTGTTCTTTTTGTCTTGGGCTCTCTTCTTCTAGATATCTAAGTGGCTCATTGGCATATTTCATTCACTCAAGTGATACCTTAGTGATGGAGACTTTTTCTGCCACTGTGCCTGATGATAAAAGTTCTCTCCTTGTTGCTTCCTCTCTCTTTTCCCTGCCTGATTTGTCTTCATAGAATTCATCAATATCTGAAAAAATATGTATGTCTATCCTCAATCTCCTCCTATAACCAGTGAATTGCATGAGACTAGGGATTTTATTTTATTCACCGCTATCTTCTGAATGTAGAGAACAATGACTGAGACATACAAGGTTCTTGCTCAATAAATGTCAGTTAAAGATTGATTGAAGTAATCAATGAATGGATGACTGTTTTATGATCCCCTAAGTGAGAGCATCAAGTATGTTATGGTGTGCCTTAGATTAGGTCCCTGTGTGTTGCCAGAGACAAAAGGAGTAAGAGACAAGTCTCTGTGAATCACTTGTCTGGCTAGAGAAGGAATAGTTCACATCTATGTTAGAGGATGGCTGTGTTTGCTCCAGATTCCTGTACAGCAAGAAGAAACCATCATGAGGAACCATGTAAAAGAGGAAATTAAGACATGGAGTATCATTCCAGACAGGTGTTGAGTTGATAAGCAAATGAATGCATGTAAAATTGAATGAGGAAAATTCAGTTATGATCTACTTCTTCAGGTAAGGGATGTGCAACCTTTCCACCTTTCTGAATACTGTGAACTGCAACCATTTTGTAATCCAATCAGTCTCTGTTTTATTTTTCCTAGCTCTCTTTCAACACTCATCTGGCCCAGACACTTGCCACCAGAGTTAACAGTATAGGAGGTTGGTAAAATAAATAAATAAATAAATAAGGCATGATCCAAAGTCAAATAGCAGCAAGGCACACAGAAAGAATTACAAATTAAATAGTGAAAACACAAAGAAAATCAGAGAATGAGAACCAGAAAGTGGTCTTAAGAAAGCAATGTCTGAGAAGTGGCAGGAGCCGGGGCCATTCTCTTTTAGTAGGCACAAGCTGGCTAGAAACAAATCAACTTGAAGGGGAGAGAAAGGGGGATAAAAGCAGAAGTGATATGTAATCAGTCAAGGAGAAAAAAAAATTCAAATGGGAGGGTGCATCTGACATTAGGAAATCGGGGGAAACATGGAAATTAATAGGGTCAAAGCAAATTCTGCCAGGACCCAGTGACCAGGGGAAGGGAGAGGCAAAAGGCTGACATTAAGGGAGAAGATGGTTTGGGAAATTCATAGCACTCAGAAAGCATAAGCAAAGCCTATGTGGGATCATCGCCTCCCTGCTTCACCATTGCAAACCCTATTTTTCCCTTTGCATAACAAGATCTCCGTGCATCATTACATTTTCTATAAGAGGCAATGCGAAATGCCTTAGCAGCAGCATTGTTTTTAAGCACCAAGAACAACTGACTAAAAATATCCAACCTTATTTGTGGGTCTCATGAGATTAACAGCAGTGTCTTTATTTTTATTTTATTTTTTAAATTTCTCCTATCTCAACTATTCTGATATGTATATGTGAACAGGGCACCCACTTGCAAATCCATTGACCTAAGAATGCTACGAAAAAGGGGAGAATGGGGAATTATGCAGGGAGAACAGTTTTAAAATATAAATTTACATATGTTCCTGGAGAGTCAACAGAGGAAGGTCTCTTGGCAGGTGAGCTTCAGCATGAGGCCTTCAAAGTCCATTCCCTGTTTCTTCCGTTAAGAAATATGAAATAATGTGCAGTGAATCACCAGATGGAGAATTTGTTCAGGCAAAATGGCTTTGCAAGTTCTCTTGTAAATCGCCTCTGGCTTCTAAAAAACAGTAGCAAATGTGCTGAAGACTGAATTAGCTAGAACAGAAGTTTCACTTTTTCACTACAAGAATTATCTGGGACTGAGCTAAAACCTGGACTCCTGGAGATGGAAGGGATGCACAAAGGCTCTGTCAACTAGCCCTCTGATTTCAGTCTGGAACATACTTAAAAAGCAAGAAAAACTCAGAACAAGCTGAAGACCCCTTCAGAATGAAGAGAAATCCACTCCTTTGATAACTTTAAATCATTATGGATTTGCTATCAGTAGGATGTGGACACCGAGAGAGAGACATTGACCTCTGGAGGGTGCATATTGTTAAGCCCTTGAAGAGAACCCCAAATGGTGAAGAAGTGTTGGAAGAAGATGATTATTTTAAAATAGATAGTGATCAAGGAGAATCTTTTAGAAAGCCAGAGGTTGGACTTTGTTTTGCTTTTGACACCTTTCAAACCTCCCACAAGATAAGAATCTTCAGCTGGATCACACAAAGGACTGTCCAGGCAGCGATCCCTAAGCCCTCAAGTGAACCTTGACCCTCAATCCCCTACTTGAGACTGGCATCCCGAGCATAGGAAGGACTCTGAGGAGGCTTGAGGAAAGCGTGTCTTTCTTGAGTTTTGTCTTGGAAGTACTCCCCTTCCTGCTTTTGTTCACAGGGCCTGACAAGTGGGGGCTCTGCTGGATGAGAAAAGGCTTCTACCATCACTCTTCCTGAAGTGGAAAGATGAGTTGAGGAAGGTTTGAGAGCAGTGTGGGAAAACTAGCATTTGGCTATTTTTAAGCCTCACCTTTCAACAGCTCAAATTGAAATCAGGGCATTGAGTCCAAACCATGGAGCCGCCCACCCAAAACTCACTGAGTGTTACATGCATTTCTTTTCTTAAATCTAAAACTTGCACTTGGGGCTGTTGGGGGGCGGATCTGAGGAGATTATGGAATGTGTGCAATTTAAATTCTTTTGCATTTAGTGACTCTTTCTGGCTAGGGAGGTATTCAGATATTTGGATAATTTCATAAACCATTGACTTTCTAAGGAGGAATATGAAGAAACATATGCCAATTGAGTTAGAAGCTGGGCATAGCTGTGAGTTAGATATTAGTCCTTTTTACCAAAATGTGGTTTATGAGGCTTTTAATAGAGATTAAATTGGTAGAAACCAGATTTTACCTTATTACAGATTTGATAGTTTCCACATTTATCTCCTCAATGTAATGTTGAACTGTTGGACCCAGTGAAGAATAGTTAACGCTGCATAGATCACGTGTTTCCATCTTAGAAATGAGAAATGACAGATGCCTGTATAAAAATCAAAATAATTCATCAGTGTTCATTAGTTCCCTTTACACAACCCCCTCCTGCAGCCCCTGTTTCTGTTAATGACCCTGGGGACCACAGTGAGTAACTTTGACCTCTATACCCAATTCCCATTTGGGTACATTCTTCACTCACTACAATTCTACCCATTCAGGAAATATTGAGAGCCCATCAGTGCTAAAATTCTCTTTCTAAATGGTGATAAATACTCTGAGGAAACAATAAAATGGAATAATGAGAAACACGATACCTGGATTGAAGGGAAGTAAATTTTAGAAAAGTAGCTAGGAAGACCTCTATGAGAAGGTGAGAAGACAACTGAATAATTTTTTAAAAAGGCAAAGTGGACAAAAGCAGAAACAGTGTTTTCCTGAGCAGCAAGGAGGTCTTGTGGCTGGAGGGATAAGGGCAAGGAGTTGGGGAAGGGTCCTGAAGAAGGTAGAGGCCAGAGCATGCAGGGTTGGAGATTTTCCAAGTTTGAGATTAGTGGAGGATTATGAGAACAAAAGCAACAAACCCGATGGAATCCCTGCCTCCATTGAGCTTGTGTTCCAGTGGGAAAAGAAAGATGACTAATGAGTAACCAGAAGAGAACCACTTCCTGTTTTAAAAGATCACACCAAATTGATACTTTACAAAATCATGACTTCATGGAATCCCAATCTGATGAGTTGTCCCTAGTTTGTAGAAGGATATTATCCGTATTTAACTACATTAATTAATATGAATTCAATTATTCACCTTTTTTTGTGTGTTACTGGGGGTGGAACCCAGAGGCATTCTACCTCCAAGCTACACCTCCAGCCCTATTTTTTATTCTTTATTCTTTTTTTTTTTTTTTTTTTTTTGCGGTACTGGGGATTGAACTCAGGGGCATTCTACCTCCAAGCTATACCCCCAGCCCTATTTTTTATTCTTTATTTTGAAACCGAGTCTCACTAAGTTGCAGAGTACCTCACTAGGTAGCTGAGGCTGGCCGCGAACCCAGATCCTCTGGTCTCAGCCTCCCGAATGCTGGGATTACAAGCATGTGCCACCACACCCGGCTTTTTTATTCTTTTTTTGAAACAGGGTCTCACTAAGTTGCGGAGGAGGGCCTCACTAAGTATCTGAGACTGGCCACAAACCTGCGATCCTCCTGTCTTAGCCTCCCAAGTACTGGAATTACAAGCATGCACCAACATGCTCGGTTTATTCTTTATTTTGAAACAGGGTCTCACTAAGCTATGTAGGGCCTCAAGTTGCTGAGGATGGCTGCAAACCTGAAATTCTCCTGTCTCAGCCTCCCAACTACTGGGATTACAGGCTTGTACCACCACACCTGGCTTAATGATTCACATATTTTTAAATCTGCATTTGCATACAAAAGAATAGTTGGTGTTTTGGAAAGCTTCATTAAATAACTATATAGAAATAATTTTAAGAGAACTTCACAAAAGAAGTACTCTATATATGATTGCTTTCCAACATTGGCTCTTAAAATTAATGAACTTAAGATTTCAGCTATTGAATGGTGAGTTAGTCAGTTTGGGCTGCCATAACAAAATATGATGGGCTGGGCAGCTAAAACAGAGGCAATTTATGTTCTTATGGTTCTGAAGGCTGGAAGTCTGAGCTCAGAGTGCCAGCATGGTCAGGTTCTTGTGAGGGCTTTCTTGGCTTACAGGTGCATCTTGCTGCATGCTCACATCATATGACTCTTCCTTGTACACACATGCAGTGCATAGATAGAACAAGCTCTTTGGTGTCTCTTTTTATAAGGACACTAATCCCACCATCAGGACTCCACCAATGGCATCCTAAACACTCTGATTCTAAACACCATCACATTGGGGGTTAGGGTTCCAACATAGGAATTTGGGAAGAACACAATTTAGTTCTTAGCATATGAGAAACATTAATGAAATCATGTCTAGAAAATTAGTGTGCCCATATGTGTGTGTATCCTATTTTCATGTTTGCTATCACATATTTGAATAATTTAATGAGGAAGGACATGAGAAGAAATGAGCTGCTACTGCTGCTTCTGAACTTTATTTTTTTTCATCCTCTTTCTCTTGGTTCCCTTAATATAAACAAGGCAAAAGTCCAGAAAGAGCAGCAGAGCAGCTCCTCCTCCTTCAGCCCCATGTGTTGTGCAATCCCCAGCGATGGCCATGGAAGATGAAGGTCTCCTGTCCTCCAACACTGGAACCCTCAGACTATTTACAGAAGAAAGGATGGCACTAGCCTGCTGGCTAATCTCTTATATCAGTTTTGAACATTCCACGTTCTTTGACCCTTTTTCTTTATTTCCAGACAAAGAGGTGAATATCAGACAGCACCAGGTAAAATGAAAGTAGATTTAAATTCCCATTGGTCTCTAAACCATAGAGATGGAACTGGGTCAGGCCACTTGGCCTGAAGCTGTTACCCCTCGATAAAGGCTTCAAAAGCGTGTCCTGAGGTCCATGGTTCTCCAAAGTCCTTGCAATGATGTAGGCAGACAGGAAGTGCTGGGGCTTTGAGACAAGGTGGAGGAGGGAGCTGGGTGAGGAGGTGCAGCAAGGGGTAGAGAGGATTTTTTAAAAGAAACGAAGCCAGCTACTTGGCCAGTGATCTTTTCTTGCCCATGTGCAGGTCCATTACTTTCTTTCCCCTCAGTCAAACCACCAGCCCAGCTAGGAAGAACCTGAAGTTTCTTTTAAACAAAGAAAACAGAAAAGTAAGGGACTGATGGTGTTTTCAACTCTCTGTCACTCAAAGGAAAAGTGATGGGATGTAATTAAAATGTCAGCACCTTGCTTTGACTTGAAGAAACTTATATATTGGGGGTTTGTTGTTATTCTTTTATTTTTTTAAAGCAGAAGTGGAAGGGCAGTTGAATGAGGAAGAGGAGGAAAGCAAGTACCTACTTGATCCAAAGCCCAGGGAATTAGAGGGCCCAGGCAATGCCATTCCTGTTCAGTTCACCTAGGAGCTAAATAATAAAATCACATTATACAATGAAGAAGTCAACCCTGAGCAATGAATACAGAACAAAGGTACTTTGGAATATGCCATCCTAATATTCCTGTCTGCACAGTTTAGTGTTCTTAAATGTGTTTTATGTTTAATGAAAGAAACAATGACTTTCAGTGGAGGGAAAAAATAGGCCTTTAAAGATAATCAGGGCCTTAACTGCCTACCTTAGGTAGCTGAGAAAAAGCTACTGTACTCTTTATTTCTTAACACTCCAGATATGTAATTTAATGCAGGTCTAATGACAGTCTCAAACATGGGGCTTTAATCGAGATTGTTCAAGCTCAGGTCTGTGACAGGAACTCACAAGCCCCCAACAATGCTGTCCATTTTCTCAGGTTTTGCAACAAAAAAGGAAAGAAGAAAAAAAAAAAAAAAACCCTTGAACTTATGTTGCTATTGATGTGTAATATACAATAAAAAAACAGTTAAATTTCAATTACCCACAGGTAATTATAATTTTATTGTTTGACTGTACTACAGGGATTTTTGTAATTCCCAAGACTAATAATTTTCTATAATTTTACAGGTTGTCAAATAAACTATTAAAGATTATCTTTGAAAAGGCGTCTGCAATTGTAAGGACATATCATACTGTTCATGTACTGTATTAGTAATTAGAGATTCCTGGATAGTGAGAGATCTGTGCTGGGAGCTGAGCTCACTACTGGGGAGCACATTTGCTCCCAGCCGCCTCTAATCTCCCACAGAAGCTTTCAAACTTCTCGGGGATTCTCTTCACTGCTGCAGGACGCACGTTCAAATTTTATTAATATTCCCGGAGCAATTCCAAACAGTTTGTCAAGATAAATCTCTACCTCCTGATGGGGAGAAGTTAAAATCAGAAAGATGGGCCCCATTTATTTTTAAGGGAAAAATCTCAAGGCCAGATGCAAAATGAGAGGTGTTGGCCTGGAGAAGGGTAAGCAGGTATGCTGGGTGGTATTTGTGTGTGTGTGTGTGTGTGTGTGTGTGTGTGTGTGTGTGTGTGTGTGTTAGGTTTGGGACTTGAGGACAGAAAGGTTTAGGGAACTAGATTGTTATATGGTTATTTCTACCAATAACTATTATACTTGGTAATATCAAATTAACCCAATAGCAAGGTTCTTTATAAAACTTTCTCTTTTGCAAGGCAATTTCTATTGGCTTCATATATGCTTTGTAGAGTATGGGCTCTGGATCTAAAGAGATAAATAAACCCTCCTCCTTTTGGATTCAGTGTCATATCCCTCTCTTATGAAAAAGGTCTAATAGGTCAGAAGGTCCAGATGTGACTCTTTATCTTGTTCTTCTCCAACATATCATCTTTGATATGCCCTCCTGGTTGTTTGTTTGTTTGGTTGTTGTTGTTTTGAATATTGAGCCCTCTGCCTAAATGCATCCCTTCTGTCTTTCCTGTGAAATTCTCCCTTACCTTGAAGACCAGAGAAACTGCCTGCTGGGGGGAAGATGTTACTAACTCTTCTATTATTATTAAATATCTTTTCTTCTGGATTCTCAGAGTCTTTAAAAAAAAATTATTAGAGCACAAGGTTAGGACAAGGTACAAGGTTAGGACATTGAAATAAAACCCAGAGCACAGAAGCAGCTGGAGAATGTCTTTATATCTTTGATAGACATGGGGGAATGATTCTGAGGAGTCTAAACCAGAGATACAGATCCTAGTATATGTGCTGGAAGAGATTGGACCATGGCAACAGTAGTGACTTGACATGAGGGTAAGATATTGAGAGGTGGAAAATAAAGATAA
>PVLC010014703.1:0-38746 GCA_004027655.1 Graphiurus murinus | reverse complement strand
GTACCACGCGTTCTGGTCTCTGTCGAAGGTGCCTCGAAATGCCGCCTGGCTAGGATGAGGAGTTCAGGAGTCGCTCACTTCAGCTCTGGCCGGTGGGGTGCAGAGGGTTGTTGTATATTTCTTTCTTAGTAGACTCCACGCCGGGGGCCGGCTCAATGGCGGGTTCTGCCTGGCGGCGTGGCGCCGGGGCCGCGGAGACGGGCTTCTTTGCTCTCCCTGGTCGGCCTTCCGGGTTCTGCTCAGCTGTATTCAAGTTTTCGCAGCGTTTTCCACCTTTTTGTTGCTTTTTTTCTTCTTTCAAAAAACTGGATCCACAACTGATTTGAATCGAGCTCACAGCGGCTCTTGAGACGTGTCTCACTCCGTTGCCATCTTCCCGGAAGTCTCCATGTTCTTATTTTTAATCTGTATCTTCTATTTGGTGAAATGTCTGTTCATGTCTTTGCTCATTTTAAAACTGGAATTTGTTGTTGTTTATTGTTAAATTTTGAAAGTTCCTTATGTATTCTAAAGTCTAACCCTTTGACACATATATGGTTTGAGATTACTTCTTCCTAAGATGTAGGCTGTATTTTTATTTATTTAACTGAGTCTTTAATAGCACAAAAATTATTCATCTTGATGAAGTCCAATTTATTATTTCTTTTATGGATTAGACTTTGGTGTCATGTCCAATAACCTTTCTCCCAGCCCTAAGTTCTAAAGATTTTCTTTCATGTTTTCTCTTGAATGTTTGCTAATTTAAATATAACACATAGTTCTAATTTTACATTTAAATCCCTAATCCATTTTGAATTAATTTCTGTGTAAGGCATGAGAGATTGAGGTTCGTTCTTTTTTTTTTTTTTGCAGTACTAGGGATTGAACTCAGGGGTGTTCTACCTCCGAGCTACACCCCCAGTCCTATTTTTTATTCTTTGTTTTGAAACAGGGTCTCACTAAATTGCAGAGTGCCTCACTAGGTAGCTGAGGCTGGCCGCGAACCCGGATCCTCTGGTCTCAGCCTCCCGAATGCTGGGATTACAAGCGTGCGCCACCACACCCGGCTCTGAGGTTCATTCTTAAGCCCTTTTCACATATTAATGGCTAAAGTTCCATAATTAAAGACATTAATTTTTAAGTTTAACTAGAGTTTCTGAAAATTGGCTATCTATTCATGCAGTACTTTCTATGTGTAAAACACAAAGTTGGGCACTGAAAATTCAGGCAGAACCTCTGTACTTTATGAACTATTTTATTTTATTATTTACTGTGTTCATCTATTCATTTGCACAACACCAACATAACTCTATTTTGTGGAAATCCTTTAGGAAATTCTACCTAAAACAGGAGGAAGACTGAGAGATTTAGTAAGATACCAATGTACCACAGAGAGATGCAAAACCAGACACATAAAGGCAGGAATCAGTGCTATGGTTTGAATATGATCTGTCCCCAATAAAGCTCATGTTGAGGGAGGCTCGAGCAGGAGAATCATAAGTTAAAGGCTAACCTTGTCAACTTAGCAAGACCCTCTCTGAAAATAAAAAAAAAAATAATAAAGTTGGGCATGGTGGTACATGCTTGTAATCTCAGTACTTGCGAGGCTAAGACAGGGAGATTGCAGGTTTGTGGTCATCCTCAGCAACTTATTGAGGCCCTCCACAACTTAGTGGGACCCTGTTTCAAAATAAAAGAATTAAATAGGGCTGGTGTGTAACTCAGAGGTAAAATGCCCCTGAGTTCTCTCCCCAGTACCATAAATAAAAAATAAAAGGGCTTGGGGGTAAAGCTCAGTGGTGGAAAGCACCCATGGGTAACAAACAAACAAATAAACAAACAAACAATAAATAAATAAAACCCTCACATTGAGGCTTGACCCCCAGTGCAGAAGAGTTGGGAGATGTTTGGATTATAAGGGCGGAGTCCTTATGCATAGATTACGGTCTCCTTCCCACATATGAGTATGGCTCTCCTTGGACTGGCAAGAGCAGGTTTTTATAATGTGAGGCTGCTCCTATGTGTTTCCTCTTCTGCATGTGCCTACAAGTCCTTCTGCCTTTCTGCATCAGTTGAACCAAAACGAGGTCCTCACCAGAAACTAAGCAGATGTGAATGTCACTCTCTTGGCCTTCTCAGCCCAGAGAATCACAAACTAAAAGAAATCTCTATTCTTTATAAGTCAACCAGTCCTACACATTCTTTACATTCTTTTTGGTAAGACTAAGGCAGCCATCACCTATCAGAAATCTGGAATCAAAAGCCAAAAAGATAGAAAAAGGAGAGAGGGCTCAGAAGTTGGTAAAGAATGTCAGGGCCAAGACACGTTCTGAGGGGACTAAATTTGTCAGGGCCTGCCCCTTTTAAAGACGTGAGTGAGATGATAATGTACCAATAAAAGCACAGTGGCCTCTCTCTTCCTTTTCCTGTTTGCTGGGAAACTCAGTGTTAGTGTCTGGCAGGAACCAGCTTGGTTTTGCACACATTTTTTTAAAAAAGGTTTTTTAATGTAAAGATGTTTCCTTGTCTTTAACAGTTTGGGAGTGAGACATATGGTCACAGCAACATTCTCAATATGTTTATCTGTTATTTCTAGATGCATCACCTCCTCTTAAATCTTTATGAATATCCATGTGTTACCCTGTGCTCCATGGTCTGCCCCAGTAACTTTACTCCTTCCTATTCCAGCTCACGGTGGCAACACATGGAGACTTCCAGCATGGAAGCCCATGTCAAAGATGCTGCTGATTCTTGCTCTGCCCACACCAAAGGAACTGATATTCCTTCTGTAGCCCTGCCTCCAATACAGAGAGTTATTTCCAGTGCATTCCAGCTTTTAGTATTTTCTCCATGTCTCCTCTTTGAGACATGGGTAATTGTCCTTGGAGCTGGCCCAAAGTGTGGGATCCATTCCATGCTGTCACCTTGACTCATGATCTCAAAACATGTACCCCTGCTTGCCTTCCCAAGGTACATCAGTCTTTCCTCCTTACAGACAGATTTCCTTTGCATCCTGTCATTTAGAAATGTTCTTACTTGTCTGAGCTATGGTCTTAGCACAGACCATTTACAAAATAACAGATTGTTCCCAATTTTCAATTTACAAATTTCAGGTACATTCTGAAAATTGGCAAGCCAGTCATTTTGAATTTGGGCCTCATCTCCCATAGCTACAAGATTATACATAATGGCAGAGCTCCCAGGCCAGACCACAAAGACCTACTTACCCAAAATATAGCTGAACCGAGGTAAAAAGGCTCCACACTCTAACCACGAGTACTGTTGGTTTCTGTTGGAATGCATGTCTTGTACCAACCAGATTTCTGTTGGAATACAGGTCTCGTACCAACTGGGAAACCAAGGAGGCAGAATGAAATAAATCTTGAGCTTATATTTATCTCATTGTTGGGATCTGTAGCGGGGGACCAGTAAACCAAGCCCCAGAGAGTGAAGATGCTCGCTGAGCCATTTATCAAATCCTGGGAACTTCCAAAAGAATGTGTGAAATTATAACTTAGTTCCATGGATGTAAAGCCTCAATTTAATATCTTCTACCAAAGCACTGCCACATCTATCTTCTTGAGGTCAGGCTTAAAATTCTAAATCAAGAGAAGATGGCAGGGCACGTTAGTTTATGCTTGTAATCCTAGTACTTGGGAGGCTGAGACAGGAAGATTGCAATTCAAGACTAGCCTAGGCAATTTATCAAGACCATGTTTTGAAATAAAAAAAAAATAAAATAAAATAGGGGAGGTAGACTACCCCTGGGTTTAATCGCTAGTAACACACATACACACAGATACACACACACACACACACACACACACACACACACACACACACATGAAATTAGAGATAGAGATGATAGAGATAGAGAGAGAGATAGAGAGAGAGATAGGGATAAAGATAGATAAGATGCAAGTTCCTGCACTGGGGGTGGCACTGAGGTCTGAATATGGTAGTGGACAGACACAGATGCAGCTGACTCTGGCAGGTGCAGTAGACTTTGGGCTACCTGTATTGGGAAGCAGCTTTAATCCATTCTGATTATAATGAAATAAGATTCTCTATTTTAAAAAAAACTAGCTTTCTCATTTTTATTTGTCCATTTCCCACTTCTTTATACTAGGGCTTCTTTGTCTCATATTGATTAAAAGAATAGTCCATAAATAATACAAGAGATAAAAATTAGAGAAAATTTTATTTATTTATTTATTTATTTATTTATTTATTTATTTATTTATTTATTTATTTATAGAAAGGTATTCACTATGTTGCCCAAAGGAACCTTGAACTCCTGGACTCTAGTGAACCTCCCAAATAGCTGGGACCACAGGATGCACCACCAAGACTAGCTAGAGAGGCACTGTCTTTAAAAGTGACCAAATGGCAAAAGGGATTACTGTAAAATGGAAAAGAGTCCTGGCTTGGGTACTGCTATGTGCCAGTCACTGCTCCATGTCTTTTTATTGCCATAGCTTTATCTAGTTTCATAACAATCACAGTAAATCATATATAATTATGGTGATGAGATCTTAGTGGATTCTATTGGACCAAGAACATTTAACCAATAAGTAAGGGATATTGCAGGGGTTTAACACAACTGCTGACCCTAGAGCCTTTCTTTCTTCTACACCTCCCACCTCCTGTCACTAACAGAACATTTCCATGTCATGGTCGTAGAAACAAGTTCATTTTATTCATGTTTTTGAACCAGAAAAACAAAATTATTGAAAAAGCAAGGACAGAGGGAGGTTTACCTGCCTCTTGGGTAGCACAGAGAAGTTCGGCCAAGAGTTTTTTGGGTGCCTCCTAACTATGGCATTGCAGGCTGGGCTGAGCCTCCTGCTGACTCGTATAGTCATAAAATGTACCTGGATAGTCCCTGGTCCCTGAAGTCACCTGGAATCTCATTGTTAAGGGAGCAGGATATGGTAAGAGTAGCAGGCTAGGGCAGTTCAGAGCAGAGGGCTTGGAAAGGACTTTATGAAAGAAAACAAATACTCTCTCTAACTGAACTGATGTGAAAAGGCACAGAGAACTAGAAGAAGAGAAAGAAAGAGAGAGAGAGAGAGAGAGAGAGAGAGAGAGAGAGAGAGAGAGAGAGGAAGGAAGGAAGAAAAGGAAATAAAATAAAGAAGAAAAAAGAAAAGAAAAAGAAAGGAAAGGAAAGGACCTACAGGAAATAGTCACCATCTACAGACAGTTTTATTAAATTGTCCACAGCCTGTGGCAGGGCAGGGCTGTGGCCATCTCTGGAAATGCAGCAGGGTCACTGGCCCTGGAGTGGCCCTCTAGGGCAGCACTGCAGGTAAAGTAGGGCTGACTCCTCACAGAGGAAGGTAGACGTATCCTTGGAGAACTTTCCATTGGCTGGCATTTTCCATACACATCCGCAGTTAGCAGTCAGTTTCCAAAGACCAAGTTTTATTTGATAGACCTTGAAAATGTCATTAAAAAAAAAATAGGGATCCCAAGGTTGTGAAATCACCTTTGCTTTCTGCAAAAGAGAAATAATTTTAAAAGCAACTGTAGCCAGGATGGATCCATCTCTTCTACCCATTAATGCTTGCCTTTCTGGAATGGCGCGTGTCCATCTTCCTTACTCTTCTGCATTTGAATTCCCTCATCGTCTTCTTCTTCTCCTTCTCGACTAGAATTATTTCTTGCATTTTCTCTAGCTGATGGAGAGTTTCACTGAAATTCAAAGTTTACTCCAGCTCTGTACCCCAAGAGTCTGCCTCTCAAAAGCCCCTTGCCAGTCTGCCTGCTGGTGACTACCATGGAAGGTGGCCCCTCTTTAGCTGGGATCTGTGCTCTCCAAGGGAGAGACCACGAATGTCTCTCCCTGCACATTGCACTAGGAGCTCAAGTTCCAGAACTAAGAAAGTGATTAAAAAAAAAAAAAGTCACTTTCTCTCCATATAAAATTAGAATCATTGTAAAAATTAAATACGCTTATAAAAGAACATTTTTAAGAAATAAAACACTATAATAAATCTATGTCAAATGTACAAACTGCTTGCTCTGAATACTTGATTTCAAATCAGTAAGTGTCCCTTCCTCCCACCTGAACACTTATATGAAAAGAAATGATGGTTTTCTAGGAGTCGACTGAGTCCAGAAATGCTTTTTTTTTTTTTTTTTTTTTTTTTTGCGGTACTGGGGATTGAACTCAGGGACATTCTACCTCCAAGCTATACCCCCGGCCCTATTTTTTATTCTTTATTTTGAAACAGGGTCTCACTAAGTTGCAGAGTGCCTCACTAGGTAGCTGAGGCTGGCTGTAAACCCAGATCCTCCAGTCTCAGCTTCCTAAATGCTGGGATTACAAGTGTGCCCCACCACGTCCATCTGGTATTATAAAAATTACATTTAGATTTTATACAAAACAGTTTTACTTTCATATATTATTTCCTCAAAGGTAAATAATTCTTAGTCAATTAAAAATGAAAGCAAATTGGCTTTTTTTGGTATAGGAAAAAATATGTTTCAAAATTTGGTGTCAGTCTTCAGGATAATTAAAGCCACTCTGGAAAATCACAAAGCCAATTCCTATACTACTCATTGGAGGACATGGGCATGGGTTTAAAAGTTGGGCAGGCCCTCTGTTTCATATATATATATATATGAAAAAAAAATATATATGAAAAGTATATATATATATATGAAAAGTATATATATATATATGAAAAGTATATATATATATATATATATATCTTTCTTTTTCTTCTTGTGGTACTGGGGATTGGATTTAGGGGCATTCTACCTCTGAGCTACACTCCCCAGCCCTATTTTATTCTTTATTTTGAAACAGGGTCTCACTAAGTTGCAGAGGACCTCACTAAGTAGCTGAGGCTGGCCACAAACCTGGATTCTCCTGTCTCAGCCTCCCAAGTACTAGGATTATAAGTGTGTGCCACCACACCCAGCTGTTTCTTACATTTTTAATATTGAATGTTATAAGAAAACGGAGTTAGACAAAAACACACAGATTTTAATATTTTAACTTCTCTTTCCACCTCTTTCCTCCTGGGTCTTACCTATAAGCGTAGAACAATAGTGCTGTTTTGGAGCTGCACTTTTAAAGGAAAAGGGTTCATTTTTATTTGGCAGCACAAAGACTACAGCCAGAAGTCTAGTAGGCATTGAGGGACATCATGACCCCGGAGGTCTGTTAGAAACTCTAAAGGTTTAATTTCACTAGAAAATTTACTGGAAATCAAGCTGATTCTGAACCTTAGAATAATGAAGAATATTGGTAAGAAAGTAACGGGCTGGAGGTGGGGCCAACTAAGAATTAAAAGTAACATGGCACCTGGAATTTAGACAGGGACAAGAATCAAGGGAGAAGCCTGGATGGAGAAAAGTCCCAAACTGCAAAGTACAGTGTCACTTCCCAGATCCCAGGGGAGGTTTCCAGGCCATGAATCTACATTCCTAGTCCCTGTGGAAATCCTTTGCCTTATTGCCCCACCCCAAAAGAACCTCTTTTAATGTTTTCCTTTCATGCTTTCCTTATTAATTAGGTTTCATTACATTCTCCAATGCTATTTTTTTTAAAAGTCAGCTGAAATGGTGAAGAAGAGTTTGCAAATGTAAGGAAGTCCTTAATTACCATGAGTTAAAACTGATTTAGCAGAATTTATATTTTCCCTCTCCTGCCTTTCTTTTTAATTGTATTTGCAGTAAAAGAAAGGGTATTGAGCCATTTTAATGACATTTTTTATAAATATGCTTGTATTGGTTAATGATGAAGACTTTTTATAACTTGCTTGTATAATTTTTCAGCAGATTCCAAATATTTTAATATCTTAAAACACCAAATTCATGATCATGAATCAGTGGACTGTACTTGTTTTTCAATAAAATTGCAAAACCTTGCATTGAAAAAAAAAAAAAAGCAAGGATGATCCCATTTCTTCTCAACTATAGCTAATAAAGGGAAAGTGATACAGCATAGAGTGTATTAGACATTAGCTCTCTGATACTGGTCATACTTGTTAAGAGGGCACAATTTTCAGAGAACCCTGAAAGACAGTGGGTGCTTGTGAAATTGACACAGCACTATCCTGAAATACAAGCAGAAGCTCACCTACTCTTTTGACTTTGTATGGGGCCCAGCTCTATGCCATGAGGGAAAAGTTTGTATACAATTTGATAGAGGAGAGAGAGGGGAAGAAAGAGGGAGGGAGGGAGGGAGGGAGGGAGGGAGAGAGAGAGAGAGAGAGATGCTGTGATATCTAACCTGATGGCACCAAAACTTAAACCTAACCACAATATAATACAAAAGCCAAAATGCAGAAAAAGAGGTATGTTTTCACACTGCACACAAATTCCAATATTCTTTCAGCTCATTCTCTTCAGTCACAGTTCCTCCTGATTCTGGTGCTGTCTTAAAATCCCCCTAGTGGAAAGCAGGGACATTTTTTGTGCTCAGCTGATTCTGAACAACAGATGTGTCTCTCTGGGTTTCCATTTTTAAAAATGTTGCCTTAGTTGGTACTGAGCAAAGCCCAAAGCCCAAACCAACAGATTTTTATGGAATACAGGTAACAGAAGGACTCTTTGCTTTTCTCTCATGTTATACTCAAAGAATCCTACCAAAGCCCCCTTTCTGGAAAGGGCAGATGTATCTGAACCATGCCTGTATCTATGTCTCTCAATCTCTGCCCTCCAGTAGGACCCAACAGACAACAAAGTGTATCCTGGTTGTGGTGAACACAGTGTACAGTGTTCATAATCAGAAGGGCTGATTGTAATGCCTGCTAAAATCTGGCTCAGTTGGGTAGAGTTCTAGTTTAGCACCTGCATTGGCTTTCTGCTTTAGGATTATACTTTGCTAGCATTCAAGGGTTTGCTGATAAGATCTATATAGTAACATTTTCATGTACCCTCTTCTTATTTTACTCACAGGTGAGCAATCTGAGCCAAATTTGAGGAGTCACGCTCTCCAAATCAATAGAAAGATGAACTTCTGACTGCTGTGGGAAGGAATGGACCATGTTCCCACGATGTCAAGATGGTCACCATGCTGTCATGGAGCAACCCTAAGAGAGAACTGGCAGCCTCTCTCTGATGTGTTAGAAAGAGTAAAGGGTGTAAGTAGCTCAATAGGAAAAAAACACCCACTTCCCTTCTGGTGTTATCCAATTCTGCTTGTTAAGTTGGAACCTTTCCAGGGGCCAGGCACTGAAGGTAAGCCTCAAGAAGAAGCAATAGAAGCCTTCCATATACTTTCCAGGCTGAAAACTTCCAACATTACAGATTTCAGTACAAGTGTGTGCTTTTAATTCAAAATCAGGGAGGTTTTGATTTAAACAACAGGAAAACTACCATACAAAGCCGGGCGTGGTGGCGCACGCTTGTAATCCCAGCATTCGGGAGGCTGAGACCAGAGGATCCGTGTTCCAGGCCAGCCTCAGCTACATAGTGAGGCACTCCACAACTTAGCGAGACCCGGTTTCAAAACAAAGAATAAAAAATAGGGCTGGGGGTGTAGCTCAGAGGTAGAATGCCCCTGAGTTCAATCCCCAGTACCGCAAAAAAAAAAAAAAAAAAAAAGAAAACTACCATATAGAAAAGTGCATTTGAGTAGCAGTTGAAAATCTTCTAGGAAGCATTCTGTCCTGTTAATGTATTGGCATTAGAGTGGGGGCATTGTTGTAAAGAAAGTCATCACACAGTGATCTGATGTAGTCTCCAGCTCCCGCGGAAGGAAGAACCCTTGTGCTGCATGTGTTCCTCCAATATCAATATTTCTCAGAAGAAAGAAATAGTTGACATCCTAACTTTTTAGGCACTGAATTTATTTTGAGAATTTGTAGATTAATAAGTTCAGTGTTCTGAAATTAGCACATAAACTTGGATATGGAAGGAGGCAGCCAGCATGGGGAAACTTGATAGAGGATGTGGGTAGCTGGCCATAGAGGAGGATGGCTCAAGATAGGAATCCTGAATTTCGACAGGACTGAGGACAACACAATCCCTTTTAACAGAGACTTCTTAGGACCTGGGGGATAGAATCATCCCCAGACCTCAGGGCACCCACATGCTCTATATTTCCAGGAAGAGGGGAGGGAAGGCCTGAAAAATCCTGGAAGATGAGGGAAGGGCTACCAGGGCCCTTGTGGCAGAGATAAACTCTTACCCACACTTGAGAGAGACTGCAGAATCAGAAAAGCATGAAGAAACCAAGAACCACACCAAGTGTCTAAAGGTTTGCAGAAATGGCTATGAAATCTGAAGTGTTGAGCTGAAGATTAGAGCCTGGGATTAGTGGGTTTAGGGATGAGTGAGAGGCTGATGCTGGCCCACCACACACACCAGGCACTGAGCCCTCGATGGCTCAGGTGTGCCAGGTACCCCCTAGTACTGTGGAGAGTTGACTGAACCTCCCTTCAGCCATGGCAAGAGCAGTGTGTCTGAACCAGTGGGGCTGGTCCTAAGTAAATGCTCATGTGTACTCTCAAGTTAAACACATCGACAGAGCCTATCCAGAGTAATGTTTTTTTCCCCTAGCCTTGTGCTATATCCAGTATCTGCGAAGAATGAAGATCTTCCCAATACTGTAAAAGGAGGTAAAAGAATTGGGGTTGTACAATTAGTCCTGTGTTTTCTGTTTTATTGAGCAGACTATCTGGGATTAGTTCTCATTAGTTTGTCTGGGTGGTGACTTTGTTAGTTAATCAGAAATTGAGAAGAGAAGAGTGAGTTGTAAAACTCACCTGGCCTTGGGAATTGGCACCTGTTATGGCTTATAGAATTTCCCCTGAAAGAGTGATGTATTGATTAAATCACAAAGGAGTATAATCTCATGAGCGATTGAATTCACTGTAATGGATTTATCAGGTGTTAACCTAGACAGATGGGGCGTGGCCAGAGGAGGGGGGTCACTGAAGACGTGGCCCTGGGGACGACGCATGTGTCCTTGAGCCCACTTCATGAGCTCTCTCTCTTGCTTGCTTCTGGTCTCCATGGTGTTTCAAAATGAAAAATAAAAAATAGGGCTGGGGGTGTAGCTCAGAGATAGAATGCCCCCGAGTTCAATCCCCAGTACCACAAAAATAAAATAAAATTAATTATGTCTTACTTTTTTTTCAATGTGGCTACTCAAAAATGTAAAAACTGTATAAGGCATTATGTTTCTTTGGTAAGACCTTCTCTGGTGGCAAATCTAAAACACAGACTACAGAATTTGATAATAAACCCTCTTTGGTCACCAGTGAGCCTGTACTTAAAAAGAAACAAACTGATCTCAGAGATTTTGAGCTCCCAATCCAATTTGAAGCTGACCGTTATCCCTTCTTTTCACAGCTAGTTAGTAAAGAAATTACTCAGAGGAGCATCTTAATGTATTCTATCCATTGAAAATCTTGTTTCCAACCCAGATTAACTTTCCACCCACTCTCTGAAAGTGATAGTTCTGTGGATGCCTGTTATGTAGCTGATGCAGGAATCCTTTTGGAAAGGACAGCAGTGTTTCTGGATTCTGGCCCCATTTCCTCAAAAGGCCAATTTTAATCTCAAATCACACAGATCGTGTTCTAGAACTATTCCCCTCACTCAACACACCCTGGTTCCCTCGGGGACCTAGTCAGCCTGGGAAAGTCAGAATCCAAGGTAGCAACAGTTACAGTTGTTATTCTTCCTCATCTCTTTAGACACCATGCTTGATATACATCCTGAAGATGTGTTTTTCACCATTGCTTTGTGCTTAGATGGTATTATAGGAAAGACCAGAGCCATTAGCAAATTAATTTTCACCTGTCATAGACCAGCTCACCTGCTTACTTCCAGTCCTCATGGAATATCAAGTTTAATTCTCAAACTTGGGCTGGAATGAGAATGGGCAGAAGCCTCTGCCCAGGGCCTGTCAAGTGTCCTGTTTTCCTAAGAGGATTAAGCAAAACATAGTCATCTACACTTCCCTGGAGATTTTTTAACAAATTCAGCTCTAATCTCTTACTGGTGTAGCCTTGTCTGCAACTACCAGTCATAACTAGTTTTTTAAGGCTGAGGTTACTAACCTGTTCTACTCTATAGATGACTACTCTCCACTGTCATCTTTACTTCCCCTTCATAATCTGCAGGTTTTTTTTTTTTCTTCTGGAGCATGTAACTCACTTCACTCTTCACACCTCACATACTGCCTCTTGTCTTACTGGGATGGCCTTCTCTCTCAGTGACTCTCTTCAGAGCCAGCTGGAGTTTTGGACAGGAAGTAGAACCTTACTCACAGCCTCACAGCATCATATTGGAATAACTTGCTGTTTCAGTCATCATTCTCAGTCCAAAACAACTGGCCACACAACTTAAAGGAAGGAAGATTTATTTGCTCACAGTTCTGGAGTTTTCAGAGGTTCAGTCTATGTCAGGCTGGGTCTCGGAGTTCAGGGCATGTTGGTGGGAGGCAGAGAGAGGGAAAGAGAAAAAGCTGTGCTCTCACATCATGTAAGCTGGAAGCAAAAGAGAAAGCAAGGGGAGAAAGTACTTTATATAATTCCCAAGGCCATATTCCCAGGGACTACTCAGCAACCAAGCCCTACCTCCCACATGGCTGCCTACTCTCCATGAGATCTCTTGGGGACATTATAAATCCAAACCTTTACACTTGCCTAAACAGAGCATTCACTCTCACACAAAGAAACTCCCATTTGATTAGAGACAAAGTCTCACATTAGTGAGCAATTTCTGGCCGCAGCTTTTCTGTGACTTGAAACCCCCATCTCCTTCTTAATTCTGATTGATATTCTTTTACCTGGTTGTTCTAATGTTGGTCTTGATCCAAAAACCATGATCAAAACTCAGTTTTCTTGTGATGTCTTTATGTAGTGTAGTCATATTTTAACTATTTGTCTTTTACAACAGCTGCTTTTTCCTCTGTGGTCAAGAAGCTGTTAGAATGTGTATCAATTGTCACCCTTACCTCCAAATCGTAACTAAAATATCAATATTTTATTTAAGATATCTTTTACTTGATTTATTAATAAATCACAACTGTTGTTTGTGTGAATCCTATGTGTATATTATATGTCATCACTATCAAGTGTTGGTATTGGTTTGATGGTGGCTCTATAAAAAGAAATAGAAATTTTAATTTCCTTTAAAATTTTTAAAAGTATTAGAATGATCTATTTTTTAAAAATTAAAAATTTCATTTGTGAAATTGCTAGGTCTGGCAATTACAAAAACTTTCAACTTCATATATGATGACTTACTAATTTTTTTACATAAACTTGCATAATTAAAAATTTTCTCTATCTGTGTTATTTCCCACTCTCTTTTCTAATTTTATGTATTTGAAGTTTATTCCTCATTTTTCATTTAGTATATTAATGGTTTATCCATTTTACTTTAAAGTACCTGATCTTGGATTTATCTATTTGTTTGCCAAACATCTTTGACATTTATTCATTTCAATTCTTATTATTTATTCTTTCCTTCTACTTTCTGCAATTTCCTTGTGTTAATTTTCATACTTCTTGAATTGAATAACTAATACATTATTTTGATTGTTTTTATTGATTAATGCTGAGTGCTTAAGCCTAATAATTTTCCTCTAGGCACTGCTTAGGTTATGAAGCATGGCTTTCAAATTTATTCATAATTATTATTGTCTAGATTTTCTTTACAAGTGTAGTGTATTTTCTGTTCTGCAGACCTACCTGCTTTAAGTTTTTGGCTTTCCACTTTTGGGCAGTGAACAGAGCTGAGGGTGGGAAACAATGTCTTAACACACAAATGGCTGACCTGGGGTTCTTCCCTATGCCATGCACACATCCCCTGCCACTCTGAGGTAACACACCTTTGAATTCCACTGTATAAATGATACCCCACCCCTGGACTTTCTGTCTTCTCTGGAATTTAAAACTTAATTGCTTCAAGTATAGCATTCTTGGTTGGGTTTCATAGGACTCTTTCACTTACTTTCAGAGATGTTGACATCCTGCTTTAGATCTGGAGAGTCCATGCTTCATTTGCTCATTTAGTGAGAAGCTGAGTGGCAAGCACTGGCCTGATCATTGGCACCCCTTGCTCACATTACTCTTGCTCAGTCAGATCTGAATATTTTTTGGAATGGTTTGGGGCTTTTAGATATTATGTGTTTCAGAAAGTGAAAGAGAAAGACCACATTTTATTCTACCATCTCTTGCCAGATGTGTCAGCAGTTAATTCTTTTAGAGTATTTGAAATATGTTTTAGATCCATGGGGCCTATATTAAACTGAAGTTTGACTTCTAAGTGATCACCTTCACCAATAGAAAAAGAAATCTCTTGTCCCAAACATTTCCTAAGCATCATTTGATTATTCATCTCTTAAATACTCTTCAGCTTTTATGTCTTTCACTATACATCATGCAAGTGGAGTTTATTGGCCAGACTGTTGGAAATATGGGTAGGGCAGGGCTGGAAACAAAGAGAGAAACTGCTTTTTGCCCTTGACAAAGGAGAATGCTTAGACTCCCAGTCCTTTTCAGACTTGACTTTGAATTAAAAGATGCACTTGCTACTGCCTAAGGCTGTCTAAAGTAGGATCTTCCAACAACAGCTAATGAGAAAAGTCATTAGGTGTATCAATAAGCCCCTGTATGGCTCTTGTTTTTTTTAACCTGCACAAATTGCTTAGTTTAACAGACACCCCAACTGAGATGAGCCCTCAGTCTTTGGTTATTCAGTTTCTGTGGTTTCTCTGGATAAGATTAACTCCAAAATCTAGAATCAAAGCTAATCATTGGCTGGGGGTGTAGCTCAGTGGTAGAACACATGCTTATGCAAGGCCCTAGATTCAATTCTTACCAAAGGCATACACACATGCACATAAACACATCAATCATAAAACACACGGGAGGCTTTACATAAAACCACATCTCTCAGTTAGATTTTTGCTTTGGGCCCACTAACTCATGAATGTTTATGGACAGTTTAATCCTGTGTTGGATGCTGGATTCTGGAGAGCAGCTTAGAGATTGAGGCCAGGTTTGTATTCAGGGAAGCCAAGAGCAGTGCCAGGTGAGTTTACACACCCTTTCCAGATACCTGTCTTATGTTATGATGTTTCAAAATGCCTCCAGGCCAGAGATATACTTCATATCTTGGCTGAAGCTTTTGAAATAAAATACACTCTTGCAATAAGAACTGGCAGGCTATCCTTTAGGACTGTGGCAGAAGCAAGAACCCTGGCCTGCTCCATACTACTATAAAAATGTAGGGTCTTTGAATTTGGTCTCTATTTCTAGCACTTTCTGAAAAGGGAGAGTGTAACAAGAAAATTTTCCAAGACAGATGGCTCTTCTATTTACTTTTCTAAAGAGTGTACGAAATGGAGGTAGAGTGAAGAAGGAGATGATGGTGGGAATACATGGTCTCTAAAGCATCCTGTGATTGTGTGGGCATGAGAGCTCAAGCACCTAAGTTGCTGGTGGATTTGGAACTGACTTCCAGAAAATGCTTCTCTCTGGACCCAGCTCTCTTAGGAGGCAAGGTTCATCTATATGGCTAAGAAGATATCAGACAGAGATAAAGGCAGCATTAAACTTTTCCTAGGGGAGGTCAGTCAGACTCTTTTGGAGAAATGTCAGAGGCTTCGGGTTAAAAATGACCTCTTCTTCTAGAACTGTCTTAAAACATTAAATCAAACTTTTATCCTGAGGGCATTTGTCAAACTACAGTGGCCATTCCTGAAGAGAAAATGCCTAGAGATTTCACAAAGTATAGATTCTAATAGAAGATCTTCACACAGAACTGGGAGCTTGCTGGATTATACCTATACCGTGAATGTGAATTCAATATAAGCTTTCTCTCCCTCACGACTACTACTAAGAACACACTACTGCCACCACCACTAACTTAGACATAAGGGAAAATTTCCTTTCTCCAACCTTAGTACTGGGTAAGGAAACAAAATATCTGCCCTGATTGTTCATAAACACAAGTCCATTGTATAATTTTCCAACTTCAATTCACAATACCTAGGTAATCTCAAAGGACTCCAGCTGAAAATTAGTGTAGAATGCTGCTGGGTTGGAGGTGACGCTAAGCTCATAGCTGTAAGAAAAATAAATCTTCTTAGATTTGTTTCAAAGAATTCCCATTGATAAAACTTTTAAAACATATGTGTTTCCTGGCACAGATCACAAAATCCACAAAGATACCAGGCTCCCCAAACACAATACAGCTGAAAAAGCAAACAGAATATTCAGCTTCCAAAAGGTTTCAGATATTGGATTATCAGCCAAATGATATAAAACAACTATTTTAATTATGTCTAAAGGAAATAAACAGAGGGATCCATTTTAGTTCGCTAGGGCTGGCATAACAAAGTATTACAGACCCTGTGGCATAAACAACAGAAATTAATTTTCTTGTCCCTAGAAGTTCAAGAGCAAGATGTTGGCAGGATTGGTGTCCTCTGAGGCCTCTCTTTTTGGCTTAGAGATTCTGCCTTCTTTATTCTTATATTGTCTTTCCTCTGTGTGTGTTTGTATCCTAATCTTCTTTTCTTATAAGAAGACCAGTCTCATTGGATTATACCCCACCCTAATGATTTCATTTACCTTTAATTCTCTCTTTAAAGGCCTTGTCTCCAAATATAGTCTCATTCTTGACTCTTAAGAGTTAGGGCTTCAACATATGAATTGAGGGGGGATAAAATTCAGTATGTAATAAGGCAAGATGTATAAGAACAAATCATAGAAAAGTTGTCTAGGCTGTTTGAGAAAAATCCAACTAGAACTATTAGAAAAGAAAAATATTATAACTAAAAGTTTTTATAAACATCAATAGGTGGTGTAAGACTGAAAAAAGAATTAGAAAGCTGGAAGACAGAGAGAAATTTATTACACAGTCTAGACAAAGATAACTTTTCAGAATTGATAAGGTCCCAATGCTCAGATTCAAGAATTTCAAGGAACCCAGGAAGGACTTTAGGGAAAAAGAAAGAAATACATACCTAGATTAGTCTAATGAAAATTCAAAATATATTACTTATAAAGAAATAGCAATTCAATTACCTTATTTCTTAATAACCATAGAAACTAATAATAGTTGAACAGTATTTGAACTATTATTTAAAAAAGCTATCAACCTAAAACTGTATATGCAGTGATAATGGTTTTCAAAACTAAGAGTGAGACCCCAATTTTTCATTCTGCACAAGAACTAATTCAAGATGGATCAAAGACCTAGAAATTAGACCAGAAACTTTGCAATTACTAGAAGGACATATAGAACCAATTCTCCAATACACAGGCACTAGTAGAGACTTCCTCAATAAGACTTCCATAGCTCAGGAAATAAAACTGAGAATCAATAAATGGAATGGCATTAAGTTAAAAAGCTTCTGTGTAACAAAAGAAGCAATCAAGAATCTGAAGAGAAAGCCAACAGAATGGGAGAAAATCTTGCCAGCTACTCCTGATAGACATAACATAAAACTAAAAAATCCAATCAAAAAGGGCACTTGAACTAAATAAAACTTCTCAAGAGAAGAAATAAAAATGGCCAAAAATACATGAAAATTGTTCAACATCATTAGCACTCAGGGAAATTCAAATAAAAACTACATTGAGATTTTATCTAGCTCCAGTTAAAATGGCATTTATCAAAAATACAAACAAAAATAAATGCTGGTGAGGATGTGGGGAAATAGGAACTCTTATATACTGTTAGTGGCATTGTAAATTAGTACAACCACTATGGAGATCGGTGTCTCAATCAGCAATGTCACTGCTGTGTCCTAAATGATTGATCATGCAACTAAGAGGAAGGAAGATTTATTTGCTCACTGTCTCCTTGGGGATTTGGGGTTCAGTCCATGAATCCAAATGGATTATAGGGACCATGGATCTCAGGGCATGATAGCAGAAAGCAGAGAGAGGAAGAGCAGAAGGCTTTACTTTCGCATCATGAAGACCAGAAGCAATAGAGAGCAGGCAAGGGGATCAGGGGCCATATATGATCCCCGGGGACACACTCCGAGATCCCCTTCTCCAGCCACACCCCACTGGTCTAGGTTACCACTCAGATCAATCCATTGTAATGTAATTATCTACGAATGATATTACAACCCTCATGACTTATCAACTTTATCAACCCTAGACATTCTATATCTAAATATAACAATCAGCATGGAGGATTCTCAAAAGACTAGGAATGGAATCATCATACGACTCAGCTGTACCACTCCTCAGTATCTTTCCAAAAGAAAGAATACTATAGTAATACATGTATACCCATGTTTATAGCACTGCAATTCATACTAGCCAAATTTTGGAACCAAGATAGGTATCTGTCAACAGATGAGTGGATATAGAAGATGTATATATACATGATATAATTTTACTCAGGCATAAAGAAGAACAAAATTGTGTTGTTTGTAAGAAATGAGCTAGAGAATATTATGTTGAGATCAGCCAGTCTCAGAAAGTCAAGAATTGTATGTTTTCTCTCCTATGTGAAAGCTAGAGGGAAAGTAGGAAACAAAAGGGTCTTTAGGCAAATGAGGAAAAAGACCTCATAGAAAAGTGGAAGGGAACTAGGAGGGAGAGGGGGATGGAGAACAGGAAGATTAATGAAGGAAACAGCTCAAATACTTCTATATCCATATATGCAGGTATCAGTACTAATCTCACCAACATGTACAGGGAACAGAGGGAAACACTTCAAGAGCTGTGTGCAAATATATTTGTATCACTTTCAAACTCACTATGACATATAATTACAAGTCATTAATAAAAGTATATGAAAAATAGGAGTGAAGTAAATAAATTTTGAAGTAAGGAAGCAGACTGATTAAAGGAAATTCTAAGGCTTGGTCTTAAGCAAAGGAAGTAATTCAGTTAGAGATATTGAAATGAAAGATGGCATGATAACATGATAAGCCAAGAAAGTGGGGAAATATGAGCTAATCTAAGAATCATTGACTGTATAAAACACTGGCAATAAATTTTTATGGAGAACAATATGTAAATGAAATATAAATCAATAGCATATAATTTGGGAGAAGCAAGAGATCAAAATGTTTTAAGTTCCTTTAATACAAAGAAGGGTAAGACTATTAATTATATTTAAAATATGATAAGTAAGCTTGCTCATATTCTATAATGAGTTGTATAAAGAGAAAATAAGACAACTCTCCAAGTAGTAGAGTGAAATGAAAAAAAGAGTCCAAAGAAAGGGAAAAAAAGTGTGGGGGAAGAGAAGGGAGAGTGGGGAGAGATATAGTGAATGTTGAATACATAAAAAACACAAAATAGGATATAAAAATAAAATTTCACTGATTGCATTTAAACAGTAAATGCATTGGTGAAAATTAAAGATTGTCAGATTGAATTAGAGTATTTAGTTAAATCTTCTTTTATAAAAGTCACATATAACATACAAAGATCAAAAGACTCAAAGTACAGGCTGAAAAAAGATACAAGAGACAAATCTAACTGTTACTAGATTTTAATTCAAAAACATTTTTAGAAACCAAAAGGCTGTCTATGTAATGATAAAAGTTTTAGACAGATAAATATAATAGTCCAACATTAATTGGTACCAAGAAACAGTCTCAAAATATAAAAAGCAAAATTAAAGGTACCTTATAAGAAGAAATACACATAATAGTGGGGGACTTTTAAATACTACTATTAGTGACTTAACAAATTAGTATAAAAATTGAGGATAATGTACATGTAGAGAAAAGCTCCAGAGATTTCTACCAGGTTCCTTGCATGCCCGTGGTTGAGGATTGTGCTGCACACACATTGGGCGACACATCTGAGGCTCAGCGAATAGCAGCTGCAGTAGGGTTGAGGGAGAAATCATGGCAAGAAAGATCCAGCAGTGCTGTGGACATTAGAGTTTTGACCTTGGCAGAGAGGGGAGATCTCAACATTTTATCATCATCCCTGAAAACTAGGGCCTTACCAATGAGAACAATGTTCTAAAGCAAACACTGTTCTTGTAAAGAGCCAAATAGTAAATATTTTCAACTTTGAAGGACATAGAATCTGTCACAATTACTCATCTCTGCCCTTAAAGTACAAAAACAGCCATAGACAGTGAAATAAACCATGTTCCTACAAAACTTTATTGACAAAAATAAGAATTAGATTCAGCAACAGTTGTACAACTCTGTAAAGGTACTAAAACCCACTTGGTTGTATATGTGATTTTAATGATATATGAATTATATCTAAATAGAGTTGTTAAAAAATAAAACCAAAAAGATAGACAGTGGACCATATTTGGCTTATAGGTCATAATTTGCTGATCCCATCTCTAATGAAGGCCAAATTCAGCTGCTGTCTGATTTTGTGAGAAGGTTTTATTGGAACACAGCCTTGCTCAGGTGTATACTTATGGTGTATGGCTGCTTTCATGCCACATTAGTAGAGGTGAGTACATGTGAGAGACCTGAGTGATGCATAAAATCTAAATTATCTATTATTTAGCCTTTTACCAAGTAAAGGTGATAACCACTGTCAGAATATTTTTGTAACAGAAATGTTCTACAGTTACACAATTTCTTATTTATTTAATTATTCATTTATTTATTATTTGTGCACTGTAATCATACATCTTTGTTAGGTACAAGCTGGTAAAGTCATACATGCACACATTTCCCATTTAACCCTTCTCCAATTCCCTCACCACTCCCTTGCCCTCCCTCCTTCTCAAGTTCAGTTTAGTAATTGACTTTGATATGTTTGTGAAACTACATCATGTGCATTAGGGTGTTTCCCTCCCCTCCTACCTATCACCTTCAGTTAACTTCTTTGCTCATCTAAGGTTTCTCCTTCTTTGTCTGGAGTCCCTCTGAATTCCCACTTTCTCCATAGCTTCCCTATATCAGGGGGAGCATATGATTTTTCACTTTTTGTGACAGACTAATCTCACTTAACATAATGTTTTCCAGTTCCATCCATTTTTCTGCAAATACATGATTTTGTTCTTCTTTATGGCCGAGTAAAGTTCCATTGGGTACATATCCTATAGTTTTGTAATCCATTCATCTGTTGATGGACATCGTAGCTGTTTCCATAGTTTGGCAATTTCAAATTGTGCAGCTATATACATGCATTGGTCTGATAGTTTGGTTTCCATTCTTTTGGATAGATACCCAGAAGTGGTATTGCTGGATCATACAGTAGGTTTGTTCCCATTCATTTGAGGATCCTTCATACTGTTTTCCAAAGTGGTTGCACTAATCTGCAATCTCCCCAACAATGTATTAGGGTTCCTACTTCTCCACATCCTCACCAGAATTTGTTGTTGTTTGTGGTTTTGATGATTGCCATTCTAATTGGGGTTAGGTGAAATCTCAAGGTAGTTTTGATTTGCATCTCTCTGATTGCTAATGATGTTAAAAACATTTCCTCATACATTTATTGGCCATTTGTATTTCTTCTTTTGTGAAGTGTCTATTTAGATCTTTTGCCCATTTTTTATTGGTTTATTTGTTTTCTTAGTTGTGAGTTTCTCGAGTTCTCTGCATATTCTAGATACTAGTCCTCTAACAGAAGAGGAGTTGGCAAAAATTTTCTCCCACTCTGTGGGCTCTCTGTTGAGGTTCTTGGTAGTTTCCTTTGTTGCACAGAAGCTCTTCAGTTTAATGCAATCCTATGTATTGATCTTCCTTTGAGTTGCTTGTGTCTTTGGGGTCTTGTTGAGAAAGTTTTTGCCTGTGCCTATGTGTTGAAGTGTTGGGCCTATGCCCTCTTCAAGTAGCTGCAAGGTGTCTGGGCTGTCTTCCAGGTCTTTGATCCACCTGGAATTGACTCTTGTGCAGGGTGAGAAAGCAGGATTTATTTCCATTTTTTTGTATATGGTTAATCAGTCTTGCCAACATTGTTGAAAAGGCTATCTTTTTTCCTACGTATGTTTTTGGCTCCTTTGTCAAAAATCAAATGACTGTAAGTGTGCGGGTTTGCTTTTGAATCTTCTATTCTGTGCCATTGGTCTATATGTCTATTTTTGTGCCAATACCATGCTGTTTTATTACTGTGGCTTTGTAGTGTAGTTTGAAGTCAGGTATCGTGATACCTCCTGCATGGATCTTGTTGCTAAGAACTACTTTGGCTATTCTGGGTTTTTTGTTGTTCCAAATGAACTTAAGGACTAAAATTTCTTTTTTGTTGTTGTTTTTTTTGGTTTTGTTTTGGTTTTTTTTCAGTACTGGGGATTGAACTCAGGGGCATTCTACCTCCGAGTTATACCCCCAGCCCTATTTTTTATTCTTTATTTTGAAACCGAGTCTCACTAAGTTGCGGAGTAGCTCACTAGGTAGCTGAGGCTGGCCGTGAACCCGGATCCTCCGGTCTCAGCCTCCCGAATGCTGGGATTTCAAGCGTGCGCCACCACGCCCGGCTTAGGACTAAAATTTCTATGTCTATTAGGTGTGACTTTGGTAATGTAATGGGTATTGCATTGAATCTGTAGGTCACCTTTGGGTGAATGGCCATTTTGATGATATTTGTTCTGCCTATCCAAGAGCATAGAAGATCTTTCCACCTTCTAACATCTTTGATTTCTTTTTTCAACTTTTTGTAGTTTTCCTCATAGAGGCCTTTTACCTACTTGGTTAGGTTTATTCCTAAGTATTTTATTTTTCAGGGTGCTATTGTGAGTGGAATTGTTTTCTGGATTTCTTTTTCAGTGGATTTATGGTTGGAATACAGGAAAGCTTCTGATATTTTTAAGGTTGATTTTGTATTCAGACACTTTGCTGAATTTGTTGATCAGTTCTATAAGTTTTTTGATTGACTTTGTTGGATCTTCTAAGTATAGTATCAGGTCATCTGCAAAAAGGGATAGTTTTAGCTCTTCTTTCCCTATTTTTATACCTTTGATTTCCTTTTGCTTTATTGCTCTGGCTAGAATGTCAAGTACTATACTGAACAGAAGTAGTGATAATGGACATCCTTGTCTTGTTCCTGTTTTTAGTGGGAACTCTTACAGTTTTTCCCCATTTAATATGATGTTGGCTGTGGGCCTATTGTATATTGCCTTTATGATGTTGAGGTATATTCCTTCTATTCCAATTCTCTGCAGTGCTTTTAACATGAATGGTTGTTGGATCTTGTCAAATGCTTTTTCAACATCAATTGAAATGATCATGTGATTTTTGTCTTTGATTCTGTTTATGTGGTGAATGACATGGATTGTTTTTCGAATGTTGAACCAGCCTTGCATCCCTGGGATGAACCTGACTTGGTCATGGTGTATAATTTTCTTAATGTGGTTTTGAATATGCTTTGCTAGTATTTTGTTTAGCAGTTTTGCATCTAAGTTCCTCAGCAATATAGGCATATAGTTTTCTGAACTGTCTTTATTTGGCTTTGGTATTAATGTAATGTTGGCTTCATAGAATGTGTTCGGGAGAGTCCCATTTCTTTCTATTTCATGGAATAGTACAAGGAGTATTGGGATTAACTCTACTATAAATGTTTTATAAAATTTACTTGGGCCGGGCGTGGTGGCGCACGCTTGTAATCCCAGCATTCGTGAGGCTGAGACCGGAGGATCCGGGTTCGCGGCCAGCTTCAGCTACCTAGTGAGGCACTCTGCAACTTAGGGAGACCCGGTTTCAAAATAAAAAATAAAAAATAGGGCTGGGGGTGTAGCTCAGAGGTAGAACGCCCCTGAGTTCAATCCCTAGTACCGCAAAAAAAAAAAAAAAAAAAAAAAAAAAAAATTTACTTGGAAAACTATCTGGCCCTGGGCTTTTGTTTGATGGTAAACTCTTTATTACTGTTTCTATCTCTTTGATTGCTATTGGTTGATTTAAGTTTTCTGTATCTTCTTGACTCAATTTAGGAAGGTTATATGCATCTAGAAATTTGTCAATTTCTTCTAGATTATCCATTTTGTTAGAGTATAGTTTTCCAAAGTAGTTTCTGATGATCCTCTGGATTTCCAAACTGTCAGTGGTAATATCACCCTTTTCATTTCTTATTTTGGTACCTTGGGTTGCTTTTTTCCTTTGGTGAGGTTGGCTAGGTTTATCAATCTTGTTTATTTTTTCAAGAAACCAGCTTTTGGTTTTGTTGATTTTCTGTATTGTTTTTTTATTCTCTACTTCGTTAATTTCTGCCCCAATTTTAATAATTTCCTGTCTTCTACTGGCTTTGGGGTTAGACTGTTCTTGTTTCTCAAGGGCTTTGAGCTGTGTCATTAGGTTATTTATTTGTTCTTATGTGGGCACTCAGTGCTATAAATTTTCCTCTTAGTACTGCCTTCAATGCATCCCAGAGGTTTTGAAATGTTGTGTCTCTGTTTTTGTTGATTTCTAGGAATTTTTTTTTTTTTTTTTTGCAGTACTGGGGATTGAACTCAGGGGCATTCTACCTCCGAGCTACACCCCCAGCCCTATTTTTTTATTCTTTATTTTGAAACCGAGTCTCACTAAGTTTCGGAGTGCCTCAGTAGGTAGCTGAGGCTGGCCTCGAACCCGGATCCTCTGGTCTCAGCCTCCCGAATGCTGGGATTACAAGGATGCGCCACCACGCCCGGCTCTCTAGGAATTTTTTAATTTCTCCCCTTACTTCTTCTATGACCCATTCCTTGTTCAGCAATGTGGTCTTCAGTGTCCATGTATTTACATGGTTACTCTGGGTCGTCTTAGAGTTGATTTCTAGTTTCATTCCATTGTGGTCTGAAAAGACACGGGTAATTATGTTACCCTAACCTTAACCCTAACCCTAACCCTCACTTTGTGGCCCAGAATGTGGTCTATTTTGGAGAAGGTTCCATGGACTGCTGAGAAAAATGTGAATTCAGCTGTAGTTGGGTGAAAGAGTATATATGTGTCTAATAGGTCCATTTGTTTTATGATATTCTTTAGGTCTGAGGTGTCTTTACTGTCCTTTTGTCTAGAAGATTGGTCTAGTGATGTGGGAGGAGTATTGAAATCTCCCAGTATTATTGTATTGGGATCTATGTGTGACTTTACCTCATGAAGAATTTGTGTTATGAAAGTGGCTGCACCTATGCTGGTGGCATAAATGTTGACAATTTTTATTTCTTCTTGCTGAATTCTTTCTTTTCCTAATAAAAAATGACCTGTGTTGTCTCTTCTGATTAGCTTAGGCTTGATGTCTAATGTATCTGATATCACAGTTGCCAGTCCTACTTGTCTTTGAGTTCCATTGGCATGGATTACTTACTCCAGCCCTTCACCTTTAGTCTGTGGGAATCTTTGC
Organism: Graphiurus murinus; assembly: GCA_004027655.1. NCBI lineage: Eukaryota > Metazoa > Chordata > Mammalia > Rodentia > Gliridae > Graphiurus > Graphiurus murinus. Next base: position 13,577 of record PVLC010014703.1, on the reverse strand, counting down.
TTGTAAAGTGTGTTTCTTGCAGGAAGCATACAGATGGATTTTGGGTTAATCCATTTTGCCACCTGTGTCTTTCTATTAGGGAGTTGAAGCCATTTATATTTAGTGTGATTATTGAGAGATGATTTTTACTTCCTAACATTTTGAGTTTTGACTTTTGTTTGAGGTAGTGTTTGTTCTTTGCTTAGTTGTTTGCTTCCTGGAAATTATTGTTTCTCTGATTCTGACATTTATTTGTTAGTTCTTTTTTGTAGTTTTTTGAGTATTTTCTCTAGTGCTGGTTTGTAAGACATCACCTCTTTCAGTTTTTGTTCATCATGGAAGGTTTTTATTTCCCCATCAATTTTGGGAGAGAATTTTGCTGGGTAGGAGAATAACTTGGCTGCAAGTTGTTTTTTTTCAGAGTCTGAAATATGTTACTCCAGCCCCTCCTGACTTTCATGACTTGATTTGGGAGGTCTGGAGTGATTCTAATTGGTTTGCCTTTAAATGTCACTTGGCCTTTTACTTTTGTTGCCTTTAGAAATCTCTCCTTAGCCTCTACATTAGTCAACTTGATTATTATATGGTGTGGTGAACCTCTTCTTTGTTCTTGTCTGAAGGGGGTTCTATATGTTTCCTGCACCTGTGTGCCAATTTCTCTTTCTATGTTTGGGAAGTTCTCTGATCTTACTTCTTTGAAAAGGTTGTTTATTCCATTAGTTTCAACTTCTAATCCCTCTTCTATGCCTATTATTCTTAGATTAGCTCTTTTAAAATTGGCCCAGATCTCATCAATGTCGGATTCATACTGTCGAATTTTTTTTCTAGATTATGTATAATGGATTCATTTTTGGAATGGTCATCTTCTAAGAGTGATATTCTATTTTCCACGTGGTCTAATCTACTGTTTATAGTTTGTATTGATGCCTTCACTTCAATTATTGCATCTTTCACTTCCTTCAAGGCTTCTCTTTAATTCCTGTTCAGAGTGTCAGATTGTTTATTTGTTCCTTTATTTCTTTCCAGCTCTCCCTGCATTCTTTTCAGAAATATTTTATCATTTCTACCATTAAAGATCTGAATTGTTCTTCTGGGAATCTGTGACATTCTGTGTTGGTGAGTTCTGTTATTGTGAGATTGTGGTAGCTCATTGTTTTTTGCTATTTTTCCTTCCCATGATTTCCTTCTTCTTAAGTTTATGTCTTTGCTGCTTTTGCAAGCTTTCTCTCAATTTATAGGTTTCTTATTCCTATTTTTTTCTCTATGAATAGTATCTTATACTGACTTGCAATTATTCTAGGGCTTCTTCTGCCCAGTGTAATGGTGCCATTGGTGGGTTTCAGGTGTTGACTTCTAGGGTCTGTTTGTTGTTTCTGTTAAGGGTATTCCTCTCAGAGGCATGAATAGCACCATTTGTTCCCTCTTCATTGTTAGGCCTCAATGTGGGATGTGTTGAGCTATTGTTTCTATCAGCAGAGGTGAGTTTTTCCTTGGTGTTTGGCAGTCCTTTTGGTGGTTCACCTCTCTGGTCCAATCTCTACAGTAGGGATTTAGAGGTGGCCGCGGTATATACAAGGACAGGCTGTGTTCAGTGGTGAAGTTTGGGTGAAGGGGGAGAAGCCACAGCGATGAATGCAAGAATAACATAAAGTAGAAGGTATGATTCAGTGGAATAGGGTTTGAGTATGTTAAGGTGATATATGGTAAAGATTAGAGATAGTGGATATGTAGGGGGATTCTGGTTGTCAATGTAGAGTATTTAGGTGTAGTGGTATGAAAATGGTCTTGATATGAGACAGGGAAAAAGGAAGAAGGAAAGAAAAAAAGTATTGGGGAGAATATAGATGGGAGAGACAGAGGGAAACTTGCAAAAGGGATGAGGAAGGGAGCCAACAACTGAGCAAAAACAAAAATAACAAAGCAGCCAACCATCCAAAGAAACATAAATAAAGCAAAGCAATACAAAACAAAAACAGAGTTAAAAAAAAAGAAAGAAAGAAAAAAGTAAAACAAAAGCCCTGCAAATATATAAGTACAGAGCTAAGTTGGCCTCTGCAGTCCTTTTAGACTGTGTGGACATTTTCAGCTTTTAAATGTCTACTCACTCTATTAGATTTTTGAGCATGTTTCAGGCATTCTTATTTGCTCTCTCCATCAGTGCAGACACAGAGTTCTACTGGTGCCTTTCCCACTGCATGCTTGTGTCTCTGAGCTCTCCACAGGGCCTGTAGGCAGGGGGAATCACTGGATCTGGACTCAATGTAAGCCCAAGGCTCTGCATTTTCCATAGGCCCTATCTATATCTTTCTCTCTGCCTTTGCTGGTAGCACGAGTGCAGTCCAAATACCGGGCATTTTCCAGGGAGCCTGTAAAGTCTCTATACTGTGTATCCTCTAGGTCCCTCATGCATTTCTGCTCCTATTCAATTTCTAGAAGACCACACAGTTAACTTAAAATTGAGTGCTGCTCTGGCTCTGGAGGGAGAGGTGAGCTGGGGTGTCCCTGCCATAGGCTTAAGCTGGTCGTCCCAGGCATTCTGGTCACTGTCAGTTGTGTGGGGATATGCCCCCTGATTGGGGTGTGGAGTTCTGTAGTCACTTACTCCACATCTGGTCACTGGGTATACAGGAGGTCATTAGATGTCTCAGTGCTAGTAGACCCCACTCTGGGTAGCTAGCTCAATGGTGGCCACCGCTCCATGGTGGGTACTGTGGGCTCCTTCACTCTCCCTGGTTTGCTTTTTGGGTTCTGTTCAGCTACACTTCAATTTTTGTTACTTTGTTCACTTTTTTGCTGCTTTTTGTCTTCCATCAAGAAGCTGCTTTTATGGCAGTTTTGATTCTAGCTCCATAGCGACTAAGGAAAGGTGTTTCACTCAGTTGCCATTTTGGGTTCCTCTCTCCAGTTATACAATTTTGATTTGGTAGCCATCAGCTATATACGGTTATTGAACACCTGAAATATGACTACTAAAACTGAATACATTTTTTATTTTATTTACTTTTAATTCACTTAAAATGACATTCTAGTACAATCTAGACTATGACCACTCTAAAAAGTCATAAAACTAAGTCATAATAAAATAATCATGGAAGACAAGTTTAGAGATTGAATTCTCTAACTGAAAAAGACTTATGAAACACTTGGCTTTTTATCTGTAGTAAGAAATCATAGAACCAAACATACAGATGTCCAAGGTGATCCAATAATAATTAAACTTCTTGTTTAAGCAAAAATAAAATTTTTTTTTCTAGGGGAAGATAATAGAATCCTGAGTCTCTGTAATGTATTGTCTATCATGTCTGGTATTCAATTAAAAAAATCACTGGGCTTTCAAAGAAATAGGAAAACATAATTGATCAAGAAAAAAAAACATTCAATATAAACAAACCTGAGATGGCTGGGTGTTGAACTCTGCATCAAAAGACTAAATCAGTTATTATAAATATGATTAAAAAAAAGACAAAGATTCAAAGAACCAAAGAAAAATACAAAGAAACATATGGATTTAATGAAAGGACAACATGGAATATCACAAGGGAAGGGGAATCTATTTAACAACAACAACAGCAAAAATATAAACTCTAAAACTGAAGTGTATAATATCCAAAATGAAAAGTGAACCTAGTGGGTTTATTAAAGATGACAGAAGAAATAGTAAACTTAAAAACAGATGAATAGAAGTTAAGTGGTTTAATAACTTCCCAAAAGTTGTTGAAAACCCTTACCTTGAGTTTGAGATAGATTTTTTTTTTTAACTCAGGGGCATTCTACCTCCAAGCTATACCCCCAGTCCTATTTTTTATTCTTTATTTTGAAACAGGGTCTCACTAAGTTGCGGAGGGCCTCACTAAGTAGCTGAGGCTGGCTGCAAACCCAGATGGTCCGGTCTCAGCCTCCCAAGTACTGGGATTACAAGTGTGCGCCACCATGCCCAGCTGAGTTAGATTTAAGAGACTCAGTGAACCCCAAGTGGGATAAACATAGAGAACCATATCAAGATACATCATGGCCAAACTGACAAAAATCAAAAGTAAAGAGAAAATAAGGAAACTAGCCAAAGAGCCAAAGTCATATTATATGTAGAGAAAAAAGATTATAAAATATTTTCTTACTTCTTATTAGAAACAGGGGAGTCCAGAAGACAAGAGAATAACACCTTTAAAATGCTGAAAGGAAAAAAAAATATAGAATTCTACATTCAGTAAAAATAGATTTAGAAAAATGGTGAAATAGAGATACTTTGAGATAAACAAAAGCAAAGAGAATTTATAATAGGTAGAACTGCACTACATAAAATGTTGTAGAGTGTCCTTCAGGCTAGAGGGAAACCATAGCTGATGAAAACTTGAATCTACAGTAAGGAAAGGATGTTCACCAAAAATCATGCTGGAAAATATTGGATCACAGCATGTTTGATGAAAAGAAAAAACAATATTTCTGTGTTCATGACTTTAGTTCAATTTCCTGCTTAGAACTATATGTTAATGCTGCTATGCCACTTTTAAGTTCTTAACTGGATGTTTAAGTTCTTAACAGTTAGCTTTCCTACTTTCTTAATATAAGCACTTAAAACTATAAATTTCCCTCTGAATAATACTTCAGTTATATTTTACACATTTTGAAGATTATTATTTTACTATATATCTTTTTGTTTTGAAAAGTATTTAATGGCATGGGAATATACTCAAAATAATATTTTGTTAAATGTACAAAGTATTTTCCTTATTTTACAAAAAAGTTATTTTACAAAAAAAGTTTAAACAATATGATTCTACTTATTTAAAAAAAATTAAACTGTACATATTTGTACCATATATAAGAAAAAAGACACTAAAATATATGTAGCATTTAACTCAGGGTGGTAACATTATAAGCATTTTTCATTTTCTTTATACCTGTCTATGTTTCTATAATGAACATAGGTTATTTTTATAATCAGAAAATAATTGTAAGAAAGAAAATCCAACCAATACTTATGTAGTTTACTATTTCATGTGAGAAAGTATACCAGAATGGGGGAGAAGTTTGCTCATGTATTCCTGAATAAGTCCTATTGGATTTCACTTCAGCAACCTAACTTATGGACCTGAGCTTTCAAAAAAAGGTAATGAATATACACCGGACAAATTTACCTCCTTTGCTGTGTAGCTAAGAGCTGACTTGTGTTTAGTTTTTCATCTTGTGTGCTTCCTTGATGTGAAATATACTGTCTTGTTCTTTTCTCACTCAGCGACAATCTTCTATAGTGATAGAAGATTCAATAGTCTATGACAAGCATTCAAGATTGGATTTTTAAAAAGAGCAACAAAACATGTTCCAGGAACCTGAAGCTTTCAAATATCATCTACAAAATTTTATGTGAATTTTTTCTACTGCCACATTTCTCTTTTGAGCTAGATTTGTTCTTTCTCCAGTTGGGCTTTCTACTAGGAAGAAGGCAAAGCAAATGGCTTTTCTGATAAAGCCCTCTGATAATTCTCTGATGATATTGGAAAGACTTTCACTCATCCATCCACTCAGTGTTGACTTGCGAGGTATGTTTCCTCACTTTCAAAAGAGAGAAGAATGCTAAATTCTTCTGAAGTCCTAATATGGGAAATAATGTATCACTAGAAATGATGATATCACTGAAAAATGAGATCTTCCATCAGTGCATGTCTGAGGCCTTCCATTCATCCATCCATCCATCCAATCTAACAAATATTTATATAGAAACTATTATGCATACTGTATAGTACCAACTGCTGCAGGGAGGGAAATAAAAGGATAATCCTTACCCTTGAGGACTTCATGAGCAAAGAGAGGCATGTACAGAGCTAATTATAATATGTTATTCTAAGTGCTAGTATTTATTTATCATCTGTGTATGAAATGCCAAGGAGGAAATAACATAAGAACATTTCTCCTGATTTAAAGTGACTGATTATCTCACTGGAGGTATAGAAGAAAGATCCAGTAAGCAATTACATAATGAATCCCAGTGATATTCCCAAGTGACCTTGGATTCAAAGTCAAAGAGAGCAAATTAAAAGAAGTGCTCTGTTTGGCCCAGTGATGTGCTTTCCCCCAGACCCTCTGAGGCAACAATGGTCTATCTCTGAAGATATCTCTGTGTGTGAGCAGGGCTGCTGGCAGAAGCTTTTACAAGCTGTTTTCATCAGCTCCTCGCCTGCTTAACTGAAATTCCCAAGCCTCAAGAGACCATTGCCTAACCAGACTAGAGATGTATTTCCATGTACAACTGACAAGGCTAGCATTTAAAGCAATAACAACAGCAAGGGAGATGCCTTCACTGTCCAGAAGCCCATTTTCTAGACCAGCTCTGTCCAATAGGACTTTCTGCAATGGTGGAAAAGCTCTGTTTGATGCTCAAGGGACTGGCTGGTGAAGTTTAGCGAGTACTTGAGATGCGGCTGGTGAGACTGAAAAGTGAGATTCTTAATTTTAGTTCACTTTAATAATTCAATTTAAATACCTTACTTTTAATTAATTTGGATTTAAATTGTGTCTCTCGTATTGGACAACAGAGTTCTAAACCCTGAAGTTGAAGGACATAGAGAAGTATAGTTTTCTTTGAACTAATAGATGCCCTGATCATTCATAGAATCACTTAGTGGGTAAAACCACAAAGTGGGTAAAATCAGACCCTGGCATTCACTGTCAGATGAGCCTATGCCAAAGTTCATCTCATCTTCTCTCTATCCTCACCTCCAACTTCAATCTAGTGACTTCCACATTTTTATTCTGGTAGGTCAAGGACTCACAAAACCACTTGACCCAAATCCCACTAACCTGAATGCTAATTTCCTGTTCCCTCCCTTGGATACTTCAAAACATTTCATCAGAGTGAATGGAAGGCTAGCATACTCTTGACATACCAGTAAAGCCTGGGATAAGTAATTATGAGCTGCTAGATTTGGGAACCACATTGTTTCATACCAGAACCAGAAAACAGTATAGAATAACAAGCTGGGAGTGGTGGCTCATACCTGTAATTCCAGTACTTGGGAAGCTGAGACAGGAGGACCACAGGTTCTTGGCCACCCTTAGCAATTTAGCCAAACCCTCAGTAACTAAATGAGACCATGTTTCAAAATTTAAAAAATAATAAAAATAAGCCGGGCGTGGTGGCGCACGCTTGTAATCCCAGCATTCGGGAGGCTGAGACCAGAGGATCCGGGTTTGGGGCCAGCCTCAGTTACCTAGTGAGGCCCTCCGCAACTTAGTGAGACTCGGTTTCAAAAATAAAGACTGAAAAATAGGGCTGGGGGTATAACTCGGAGGTAGAATGCTCCTGAGTTCAACTCCCAGTACCGCAAAAAAAAAAAAAAATAAAAATAAAAATAAAAATAGGACTGGGGTGTGGCTCAGAGGTAGAATGCCCCTGGATTCAATCCCTCGTACCACACACACACACACAAAAAAAAAAACCACAAAATGGAATTTATACAATAAATGTTTACTGAGCATATAATCTGAAATAGGCATTAATATAAGCTAAGGAAATAGCAGTGAACACGACAAGTAATAGCACTGTCTTATGGTCTAGTATGTGGAGATAAAAATAGGCTATAATTGAGTAAAAAGATGAGTTCAGTTAGAAAGCATTGGTTGATATAGGAAAACAAACAGTTGTAACAAGATGGAGAATGGCAGACTTGAGAGCTGCTGACCTGTGTGCTCAGTCAGGAAAGACCTTTAGTAAGAAGTGACAGTGAATCTGAGACTTGAGTGGTGTAGAGGAATTATGCTAAAGTTTAGGGGGAAAGCGATCCAGGCAGAAGGCAAGTGCAAAGAGCATGAAACTGGAATAAGCCACAGCCGGCTCGGGGCTAGAGGAAGAAGACCAAGGTTACCAAGCACAAAAAACAAACAGAGAATAGAGACAAGGAAAGCAGGGGTCAGATCATGAAGGTTCTTATAGACATGGAAATTTCTAAATTTTATTCTGTAATATGATTACAGCCATTAGCAGGATTTCTGCAAGGGAGTGACATGGTAGATTTATACTTTGAAGAGATTATTTTTCCTTTTGAGCAGAGAACACATTATAGTGGGTAATTATGGAAACTCAGAGATAGGAATTCTTGCTATGGTCTAGGCAGGAGATGACAATGACTTAGAGTAGGGCTGTGGCAGCAGATGTGGTGGGATGCAGTTAGATTCTATGGATATATTTTGAATTAGATCCAATAGGACTGGTTAATTGGATGTCGGATATGAAAGGAAAAGAAAAATCAAAGATAAATGATTCTTTTGTTTTGAACTTGAACAACTTGGTAGTCAATAGAGCCATTTGCCCCATAAAGAAAGAATGAGAAAGAAATGGGTTTTGGAATAACACTGAAAGTTCAATTTTTGGACATTTAAATTTGAGAGGTTTATTAAACATCTAGTAAGAGATGTCATATAGGCAGTTGGATACATGAGTTTGGGTTGGGAGAGAGATAAGGACAGAAAGATCATGAAATATATAGATTATATGAGACTGAAACGTTACCTTGAGAGAAAGGGGAGAAAGAGAGAGGAGAGGAACAAAGGGAAGAAAAAGGAAAGGGAGAGGAGAGAGGAAGAGGAAAAGAAGGATAGGAAAGGGGAGGGAAGGGAAACAAAGAGAAGGAAAAGAAGTCAAGAGATTGGAAGAATGAATCCTGGATAATCTAATATTAAGACATCAGGGAGAAGAGACTAAGAAAAAGGTAATAATGTGGTAGGAGAAAAAACAAGAAAATGTGACATCATGGGTCTCTAGGGTAGAAAAAGTTTCATAAAGGAGGAAGAGGTCTATGGTGAAGACAGATGCTGGGGAGATTTTTTTTTTTTTAGCATGGAACAGATCATGGACCTTTGATTAAGCAATTGGTGATCAACTGTGCCATTCCAATGGAGCTGAGAGTGGAGAAACTGGTTGGTAGAGAAAAGCAAGTGAGAAATACAGACAGTGACAGTCCACATGTTTCAGGAATTTTGCTATGAAGAGAAGCAAAGAGATGAACCATGGTTGCAGGGAAGTATAAATAAGGTCAAGAGAAAGTTTTAATTGTGCTTTAAGATGAGCTATTTCAGGTTAGATGTAACCGTCAGTGTTGATAATAGCGGAGGAAGAAGGATTTTGCTGGTCTGAGGTGTGTGGCCACTGCAGAATCCTGTCTGTGAGTCAGACTGTGAACTGCTCCTGTGGGCACACCTGAGTTTCCAAGTCTGAGAACCACAGCTTTTCACTGGATTGGACTAAGCAAACGTGGCCATTAATATCTTGACGTCAATGGCCTTTCCAACTCCTGGGTTCTGATACCATCAGCTGGCATAAACCTTACCACCCAGTGAGATGTGCTACTCATGATATCACCCCTGGAGGTGTAGGAGGTGCTGGGTGACTCACCAAGCCTGGTGCTTGCTGAAGTGAGAGCAGACAGAGCAGAGGCCAGTTGGACCCGGGCTGCAACCTGCTGCCAGCTCTCCATATCCTACCTATGGTGACGTGGAGTGGCTGGACTTCAGCGAGACCACCTTCTCAGCTCAGTGGGGTTCCTTTTACTTTTGTCCCTGGTTTGTTTTTTGTTTTGGCAGTAGACACACAAAAGCACGGCACAGATAGCCTGATTTCTTTGTCAGTCTTTTTTTCCCCCTTGACTTTCTGTACTATAAGAGGTGGAGAGGAGATGAAATCAGGGCATTCTCCTTGCTGATGTGGACATGTTGCTACAGAGCCAGGAATCTGCAAGAGTGTATCTATGCTGGATAGACTATTTCTGCCTTCTCCTCAAGCCTCAAAGAGTAAGACTTTTTAACAAGTGTCACCAGAGACCCAGCCATGCCCCTGATAGAGAAAACTACTGTCCTCCAGGTTGGGAAAAGGGGCACTAGGCAAGAGACCCAGATTGCCTAAAAGAAGTAGGAAAAGGACTTGGAGAGGCTGCCTCTGCTAAAAGCAGTGACTCTTTACCCAGGCCTGAAAATGCTCTGTGGGTAACTGAACGCAGTTGGCACCTCGGCCTTCATTTTGTATCTGTCTCCTATATTACCTTAAACTTTGGGTCAGGTTCCTGCCCAGCTCTCCAAGTAGGCATGTTAATCACCTAATGAGACTTCATCCAAGACCAAGCAACATGAGATTTTTTTAGCCCTAAACTTACATGACCTATTCTATCCCCCCTAGAGACTAAGGCAAGATTTGCAGACCCCTAAAGTGAGTGGTGCCTAGAAATCTCCCAATCATTGTCTCCTTCCAGGATCATAGGTCTGATAGGCAACCATCCTGAGCAGCAAGTGGAAATTACCCTTCAAGCGATGAGGATGCTCTGGAGCCAGAACTGAGAGAAGGATCAACTAGACCACAGTTGGAGCAAGATGGCTTATCAATGCATACCTCTCAGCCCTGCCCCGATTCTCCCTCCACTTAAACCTAAAGCTCCAGTCAGCATTCCAGAGGCTCCTGGGGCTGAAATGCCAGGTCTCAGTTTGCCTTCCCAATATGGCCATGTGGGTTAGAGTTCCTTTCCTGCTTTTTCACACAACCTTTCCTGTGTGGTGTTTGGGGAGAATGCCTGCACCTGATTAGTTAGGACTCCCAAAGTCAGGCCTCTGGCCTAGATGTTGGTAACAAAAGCAACATACATTCCTGCCTGGCTGGGGCAATGAGGGCACATTTCTAAATGGCACAATAGGCTGCATCTCCATCTTATTGGGAGCAGTTACTACTGTCTCGCTCAGACCACTGGGAATGCCCAGACTGAGAAAGGGGCGCCTCAATACCATTCCAGAACAGCGTGGGGGGCCACCACAGTTAGAGTCGCATGTAGTTAAAATGGAATTTGCTAACTCAAAATAGAGCTGCCACTCTAGGAAGCCATTTGGGCAAATACTAAAAAGCATAGCTATATGGTGCCCTGCAGGCTAACTCCCTTCTCTTTGACTTCACATGAGCTCATGGTTGAATGAGAGAGCTGTGGTGGCCATAAGGGGACTATATAAATAAAAATCAGATGTCATCATGTAAGCATTAAATAACTTGAACTCCAGGAAATGCCATGGAGGCAAGAAGTCAAAGGGATAACCCTGTGCCGCAAGTTCTGGGTAGAAGTGAGTGCTGTTCTTGAAGGACCTGGGGAAAGGCATGGCTGTGCAGTTATAGAGCACAGCAATATCAATTGACTCTTGGTTTGGGAGTAATAATAGAATAATAATATTGTGTTCATCACTCATATATTGTGTTCATCACTCAAATATTTGTGCTCATCACTCAAATATTTATGAGTGGGAAAGAACCTGATGACAAGAGACAGGCTTTTAAACCAGAGTGAGCAAAATGATAGAAGCAGGAGGTTCTGGAAAGGCACATCTGGCTTCTCCATCCTTCATCCAAGAATTTAACTCCTGGATGAAAAACCTCATAATCTTGGTTGACCAGGACACCTGGGAAAGGTTCAGCAAAATGAAGTCATGCAGCGTGAGAGCCGTGAGAGTCACATGCAGCATGCAGTGGAAACAAAAATCCAAGGGGATGTGTAATGTGCTCTCCAGGGAGGAAGTAGGTCTAACAGGGGCCTGGAGGCTTGCTTAGCTAAAGAATTCAGTTACCACTGAATTTCTAAATGACTCTACTTTGGACAGACCCTGTGCATCTCAGGGGGGAGCTGCTGTGGAAAACATCATGAAGCTGTTCTTCATCATCGGCACTCCCCTTCAGCTTCCAGGGTCCCTCCTATAACTGAGGCTCATAATCACTCATACCTTCAATAGGTCAGAGAGAACCTCTCAAATGCAGGAGCAGTTTGGGATACTTGCCTGGGCTCTGGAGGCAGAAGGACCAGTCTTCAGACCCAGCATTACTGACTATTCCTGTGACCTTGAACATATTGTTTCAACTCTTTAGGCTCAAGTTTTCTCAAATGGGGATTTAAATATCTACTCCGTGGGGTTGCTGTGAAAATTTAACTATCTGATATGTGCAAGGTGCTTAGCACATGCAGTTGCTGGCATGGGAAAGACACAATATATTTGTGAGCTATTACAAGTATTATTTGATAAATCAAGAACCACTAAAAATTAGTGGGTTTCTGAGCATATCTCCAAAGATGGTCATGTATGAAAAATGAGTAGAGTGGAGATCCAGTGATTAACCTAAAGAGTATCCAGCCCTAACTTTCCAACCCTGTGTCTACTCATAAAGTCATCCTTGGCTCCAAGTCCGGATGTGTTTTATTTGGCATTTTGTGGTACTGTATCTTGTCTTCAGGCCCTTCAAGGGGCTAACCAGGCATCTAGAATTTTCAGTTTTTTTGCATCATTCAGGGTCACCAAGGGTGGATCCAGATCCTTCTGGAGGTTGCCCTGGCAACACTACTGGGCTTTATTCAGGTATTTTCATCAGCAGAGCCATTGTTCTCAGCCAGACACAGGGAGTGCTGCTTGGTTCCTTTGCACACACAAGTCATGTGAGTCTCTCACATGAAATTACCACAACTGCGTGGGCTAAAACATCAGATATTTATTTTCCCACAGATCTGGAGGCCAGAAGTCTGAAATCAAGGCAAAAGAAGAGCCACACTTCCTCTGAAACCTCTAGGGGGATGCCTTTCTTTCCTGTTTCACTGGGGCTCCTGGCATTCCTTGACTTGTAGTCATATCTCTCTATTCTCTGCCTCTGCGATCATACAGCATTATTTTGTGTCTCACTGTGTCCAAATCTCCCTCTCTTTTCCTTTATAAAGACATTGGTCAAAGGCTTTAGGGCCCATCCTAAATCCAGGATGCTCTCATATCTAGATCCTTGAAAACTAGTTGTGTCTGCAAAGACCTATTTCTAAATAAGGTCATATTTTGACGTTCCTGATTGACATGAATTTAAGGCAGCACTATTCAACCAACTATATCAAAGAACATATAATTTGCTGAGAAGGATAAGACAAGAGCTATACAGTAAAATACTAAGCAGAATGTAAGTCCTATAAGAGATTTTCAATGGTTATGGGTATACAAAAGAAGGGATGTTCCCATTCATCAGATGTAGGGGATATGGATAGATAAGGTAATATGAGAGACAAGTCTTGAAGTACGAGAGAAATTTTGTAAGGGAAGGCATTCCTAGAAGAGGAAAAAGCCGGAATATAAAAGCAGAAAACAGAGGCTGTTTAGGGATCATGGGATTTTACATTCTGTATTATTTTGAAAAATAGTCAATGGCCACTTTGTATATGACCAAGAATCTTAATTTCAAGTATCTAGCAAGGGCTTTGCACATATCAAGGTGGCAATTAATATTTGTTGATTGACACCTGCAATCCCAGTTACTGGGGTGGCTGATACAGGAGGATCACAAGTTTGACGCCAGCCTCGGCAACTTAAACCCTGTCTCAAAGCTAAAAAATAAAATAAAAATTAAAAACAGGGTTAGGGGGAAAAGGATCTAAATAGACACTTCACAAAAGAAGAAATACAAATGGCCAATAAATGTATGAGGAAATGTTCCACATCATTAGCAGTCAGAGAGATGCAAATCAAGACTACCTTGAGATTTCACCTAACTCCAATCAGAATGGCAACTATCAAGAACACAAACAACAACAAATGCTGGCGAGGGTGTGGAGAAGTGG